>JAPMOR010047542.1:385326-422717 GCA_026543865.1 Argiope aurantia | reverse complement strand
TAATTTTGAATTAAATTTGTATCGAAGAAATGACTAATGTTTCATGGCTTTATGCGTTTGCAAAGATAACATTAATAGTTCGTGTGAAGAGGAATCTGCTGTTAAATATAGGAGTATTAATTTTGTAATGAATTAATTTTGAGTTAAATTTGTATGGAAGAAATGATTAATGTTTCATGAATTTATGCGTTTAAAAAGATAATATTAAGGGTTCATGTGAAGAGAAAGTTTCTATTAAATATAGTGTTACGAAATTTCCGGGGTTCGTTTGGATAGTGGAAGTTATATGGTGTGGAGAACGCTCCAGCAGGCGGCAGTAGAAAAAGAAACAATGACGTTTATTTACACGAAGACACACAGGGCAGCACAAAAACGACAACTATATACATCATAGAAGGCGATTATCTTTAGCCGAGACGTGCAGCATACAACAAGACTCTATTGCAGACAGTAGCGCACAGCTTAGTTCAGCACTATCTTGACTCCGTCGCTGCTCTGCTAATCCCTGGAAGACCAGTTCTTCACCATCGTTTCCGACTACTCCGCTCCGTTAATTCTGACTACTACTACGACTACTCTGACTACCCTGCTCTGGCAGCTGCAGACCCTTTTATAGGTCTCAGGAGGCTGGGATAGAAGCTTCTCAACCAATCAGGAACGTTCGAGGTGTATCTCGGTTCCTACTGGACGGATCGGGAAAATTCTCGATGTTTCGGATATAATCTATTTTGGCGCCAAAGTCGCCAAATTCGTCGCCAAGTCGTCAAATGGTCGTCAAGTTTGTCGCCAAGCTCTGGGACCTCCGACGCGACATCCGGACTCCGTCCAATACAGATGACTGTAAAACATTCTTTCCGATTATAGAACCAACTATGCTGGGAAGCAGAATTGCAGGTTTGTAACAATAGATTTAGTTTAGTTATATTAACCTCCCATTTTAAAGCAACACTAGAGCTATTATGGGATGGACCTCGGGTTTTGAACCACGGTCAGAATACGAGGACAATACCTGAGCCGGCATCCACCTCTCCACATCACATCACGCCACACCAGTGGGAGTACGTTTGACCAGAAACGTTTCACGTGCACCAGATCCGCTTACACGACGATTCTTCGGTGGAAACCCTCCGGTTCCGAAGCCGAGACCTTACCGCCAAGCCACCGCGAGCCCCTGTTATATATTTTCTAATAAATTATTTCTAATAAATTAATTTTCTATAATTTTCTAATAAATTAATTTTGAATTATGAAATAAATATGAAAGATATGAAATAAGATTTATGCGTTTGCAAAGATATTATTAATATTTCATATGGAGAGAAAGCTGCTGTTAAATATAGAATTGTTAATTTTGTAATAAATTAATTTGAATAAAATTTATATCGAAAAAATGACTAATGTGTCATGGATTTATGCATTTGCAAAGATAATATTAATAGTTATAAAAAAAAGCTGCTGCTAAATATAGAATTGCAAATTTTATATTATGATATGAAATGAGAACCGTCTGTAGATATATATATCACGATGGTGAAACGAGTTAATTTAACATCACAGCAAATATACAAACTTATCTACTGTAACATGAAATAAATATATAATGAATGCATAATAATTTCACTTTGTGACAAAAGCTCGGAAACATAAATGTTACACATAAAACAAAGCCAGTTATCCAAAAGCAAGACATCTAATAAGCGCTTGTTACATTCTTTAGTGTATGCTGTATCTCTCCGCTTGCACTTTCCTTGCTACATTAACCCTTAACGGGGGGATGAAATTTTAGGACTTAACTAGGGAGGTGCTGTCTACGAGACCGCATTTTCCTTACACTCAAATTAAATTTTCTAATGAAAGTATTAGAATGAAAATCAGTCAATATATTTTGCAGTTATTTTTCTTGATTTATAAAAATGTTTCCAAAATATATTATCCCTGAAAAAAGTAATTGCATTAGAACATGAATTTTCTTCTCAAATTACATGTTACAACAAATAATATTCTTGAAAAAACATATTACCTTTTACTTTTTAAATCATATTTATTTTTCCAGTGTACAAAGGTATATAGAAAATAATATAATGGAAAATAAAATAAAAAAAATGACAATGGGTAAAAGACCCTTTTTTTATCCACTTGTGTGACTTTCGTAGCACGGTTTTCGAGGGCATTTTAAGCATACAGGTTTAGTACTAGTATAAAAATCATCCTATAAATTCTGTAGATATTTCTCTTGGTATATTACTATATTTTATAAATTTTTCAAAATACATTATCACTAAAAAATTAATTATGTTTGAACATACATATAAGAATCAGTTGAATGTGAACTTTCATCAAAAATATCTTCTGTACAATTATCCTCATCACTTAAATCACTTTCTACTTCATTTGAAAGTTTCTGGAGCTCTGCCTCATAAGAGGACCGGTAAATTGGATGGTATTCCGAGGACGAAGTTTCAGAGCCATCCGCCATGCCTTGTATAATACAGGAACACTAAAAGTGAGGTTCGGTCTGACAGACATCTTACAAAGAAATAGCTGAAATATTTTTAAAGTATCCGCTGAAACCGGTTAAAAAAGTTTAATGCTTAATGAAGGTCACGAAACAGGAAGCTACAAGGTAAATCCATTTAATTGAGCTAAAAATAGAATAGGGGTGACCGAAAGTCCACCATTAGCGGTCTGATAGACCGCACCTCCCCAGTTAAGGGTTAACTGTTTTTTAGTCGTTATAAATCACAATTCTGTTCCTTGAGTAAAAACTTTATTCCATTCGAGGCAAAATTGTACATTTCGAGGCAAAAAATCAAATATCTTTGTTTTCATAATAAGTTTTCCCGACGAATGCGTATTGTTCGCCAATCCACTATTCCATCTCTTTAAAACACGAATAAACATCTCACACAACAGATTTTTTTTAATTTTAAAATAGGAGGATTTTTTTAAATAGCAAAATAATAAATAGCTCGCTCAATTTAATTAATTTTAATTTCAGTTTAAAATAGCTCATTCCTCATGTATAATAATTATCTTTAATGTGACTTACATACATATTTGTACTTGAATTTGTTTATGACTTAGTATTCCATACTTCATATTTCCAACAGTATCCTAGATATCTTATTCATAACACGGTCATTCAATTTTAACTTTTTACGCTGAATAGTCAGATAATGTTTTTATTTGCCTTTATATCTCATGATCTCTTATTTCCAAATAATGTTTTACTTTAAAATGGATTAAACATTTAAATTTTAATAAAGAAGTTAACATTCATTGTTTCACAATATTCAACCAGAGAGTTTAATAGCCTTTTTGATCCATTATTTCGAAATCATTTCTTTTCCCCCATGAATCGAATAATGAATTGGATGAATTACTCATAATACAGAAGCTCAATTTCAATCCCTTACACTGCTTAATCGCATATTTTCTTTATTTACATTTTTGTCTCCTGATCTATTCATTATTCCTAAATATTTTTTTTACTTCATATTTGAAACTTTCTATTAAAAGATTTAATCTTAATACAGACGTTCTTTTTCTCATATTTGCAACGCTTAATTGAACTTTTATAAAAATTTATATTTTTAAAATGTTTTTATATGTCCCAAATAGTTTCAGATTTTAGTGAGAAAAAATAGTCCATCTCGCAAAGTTGTCTAATATATCATTGATCTATTCATCAACGAAAATAATATAAATATTATATACGAAACGAAATCTTCACTCCTTTCTGTTAAAATATGATACCTTTAGTTCTATACTTCTTTAAGTTATGGAATTAATTACGTATTTAATATATAATAACTCTGTATTCGACTTTAATATATTTATCAGCTGTTGTTCCAGAAATCTTTTCATAGTTTGTTCATATTGCGCACAATGAACCAGATGGTTTCTCCATAATGCTGTTTTTATGATGTCATTCCATGCGAAATCCTCTAATAAAAGGAAAAGACGTCTCCTTTTATATAGTAATAAAATAACTGATGCATATCATATAATTAAATGCCCTCATAATTTCTTAAAGGACGATTTTCATTATCTAATTACAGGGAGTATCTAATTTAAGATTAGTAAGCTTATTTTATTAGATTTTTTATTACTAAATCAGTCTTAAAACATACACGTTTATATCATATAAGATTTATTTTCTGGTAAAATTTGTTGTCATTAAATGTTGGAAGAAGGATTAAAATATATTTACAGAAAATTACTAAACATATTCTGCTAAATTAAACCTACAAATTCCGTTATTCAATTTTAGTGCATAAATTCTCGGCTGTTTTTACCTACTATATATACTCACCAGTACAATAGCGTATCCAGCGAAATTGTTTGAAATAAATCAAACGTGATACATGCAGTGCCTGAGAACGATGATAAATATTCACTTCAGTTTTATTAAGGAGAAAACTGCTCTTGGCGATCATCTAGCTCATCTGAAATCATATTTGTGAGTAACTTCAATATTATTTTTTTTGCATAACTTCTTATTCATGGTTACTTTATCTAAATATGTAAAGGTGTTAAATTGTAACAGCCTTTAAAGCTGTGTTATTTTAAGAACCTTCCACTTGTTTTGTCCATTGTGAACACGAACATTTTTAATAAAATCGAATACTGAAACATAAATGTCAGTGTAATCTGCTTCAAACTTCACAATGTCTTTAGCGGTTATATAATTTCATTTCCTGATTTCTCAAGTATTAAACTCAATCTTTCTTCTTTAGATTTCAATAGCAATAGTAAATAAAACGATTAAATATTTGATGAAATAACGAAACCGGTTTTAATTTGATAACGACAATGAAATCAATTATCGAAAATTGTTCAAGAAAATATTTTTTAAAAATTATCAAAATTCAATATATATATATATATATATATCACTACAACTTAATCTGTATTGTTGAAAAGATAGTTTTTTTTTTTAAATTTGAAAATAGTATAAAAGCAACTTTTTGCAATAATATTTTCCAACAATTATGCGACAATACACAAAAATCCCTCTTGATTTTTAATTAATTGAAAATTCTTTTTAGAATTTTAAAGAAACGTCTCCAAGTATACATTTCCATCTTCCAAAAATACCTGTGCCTAATTTAGTAGCTCTAGGTCAAACTGTCTTTTCTGTAGAACAGCAACACACAAAAATATGCACATATTCGCTCTTTCATATTATCAGTAGAGATATTTATTGTAAATATTGAAAAGAATTACAGAACTTTCGTATATTTATTTATTAGTTATTCATTATGTATTATTTTTTTTTGAGTGTGTATGTGTGAAGGTCATTATTTTTTTACCACCTCTGAGATTATTATAATTTAATACCCACATTTGTTTCGAAACATTTTTTTTAAACCAGTGGGAATGGTCTCGTCGAAATTGTCTCGCATACCCTCCAAGATCCACCCTCTCCTGTCGCATAAAATTATAGATCTTCCCTATAGTCACAATTTTCTTGCATGCGACAATATTATGTAGATCTATATTTTGTATACAATAGTTACAAAATATAGATCTTTGAAGTGAATATAACACTTTTACATAATTTTTTTTTTGTATAAATATGTATTTTGAGCTCCTTTTTGGCGATTAAATGAAACAAAAATTACACGGAACTGCAATTATAGTCACAAGATAACATTCCGAATTTTACTGATTTACGTTATTCCGCTTATGAGCTGTTATAGGTTTTTCCATATATAAGTTTTCCGTTTACATGCATGAGAAAGTACAGATTAACAGACGGACAAAACATTGTCGGATTTAGTTCAACTTTTGATAAGAAGCTAAACTTGACGAACCAAATTTTATACACCTAGATTTTTGCATTTTGGAGTTATTGAGTTCATATATAATTGAGCAGCCAGACAGACCGAAATCTATATGCCAAATATCATCCGTCTAGCTCAAAGCGTTTTTGTGCTATCGTGTTCACAGACAAATATAATGCTAAAAATGTGTGTTTCGAACTCAGAGAGGAAACATGGAGATTCAAAAAAATCACAAGTTAGAATTTTTTGACGACAACAATACGTTTTCTATACTTCATAGACGAAAAAGTAAAAAAAAAAACATACTTCAATTTTTACTCAAAGAAAAAAGGGAAATTTCTATTCATTTTTTAGATTATAATAACATTGGTAAAATTGTAAAACGTAAGACATTTTATAATTTGATATTACTTGACATTATTATCACTTAATATACAACAAAAGAATTTCATGAAAATAATTTTTCATTTCAATTATTGAGCTTCATTAAGCTGAATACTGATTAATCTTTTCCAAAATTAAAATTTGCTCAAATGTATTTTTAACGTTTTTGTTCAGGACTATTTGATTGGCATGCAAACTTACTATAAGATTTATTTGATAACTTGAATTGCCCACAAGAAAGTTTCTTCATTTTATCTGTCATGATTATTCCTTTCCACGTTGAAAGAAATTCTTAACAATTAAAAAAACTTCTGAGACTGAACTTCTTTCTGTTAAGGATAATAATTTTAAGAAAATCAAATAAAATGAAATATTTGGCAGATTTTAATATATTTTAATTCAACTAGTTTTCTTTGTTATTCAGCCCCTGTATTTATTGCTGCTAAATTATGCATTTAAAATTTATAATTATTATCGTTCTACAGCGCTTATGAATATCTAAAGGTGATAGAAAATGGCAAGAATAAATAGAATTCTTAACATAATAATAATAAGGCAACATAATAATTTATAATAAATTTTATCTATAAAGGCAAAATAATAATTTATAATAAATTTTATCTATAAAGGCAAAACAATAATTTATAATAAATTTTATCTATAAAGACAAACTAATAATCTATAGTAAATTTTATCTATAATGACAAAAATCAAATAAGTAGACGATGTCATAGGCACCCCCTAATTGATCAACGTTATTAAACACATGTCAGCCTGTTTTATTATATAATCATACAGTGACGAAGAAGTATATTATAACAGTATAATATATCTATTTTAATTATTTTTATTTGTAATATTCTATGTGTTATGATTAATTTTGATATTAAAATTATTGAGATGCATATTTCATGAAAACAAAAGGGCAAAAGCATACAGGACGTTTCTCCATTTTAAATATCATAATATATCGCTGTTTTAGGGCAAATGGCACAGAGAGCGTAGTACCCTTTTGCACCCTTTAGACATTTTTAACTTTTAAAAGTAAATAAAAAGCAAGCGCCAAGAAGATTTTGTTTGTTACACTATCCAAGACATTTGTCAAAAACATCGATAATCTTCTTGCTTGGCGGTGTTCTGAAGGCCTTTTTTATCATTATTTTTATGCATTTATCAAACTGAATTTATTGAATAGTGACATCAGAGGGGACGGCGATAGCAAAAGGAATCCATAGAAGATTCGTAAATGGTATACGAAACATTAGTACGCGTTGTGGAACAACTTTTGATGAAGTTTGGCATTACTGTGGCATAATGACATTGTCTAAATTTTCTTAAACTATGTAATTCGATCCCTAGGGGAGTCTTAATTAAATTTTGGAGCCTTGAAAACACTTTGAAGCGAAAATAAATCAAAATAAAATTTTTGCACTGAAGTTTATTCGAAAATTTCCTCCTCGGTTTCCATAAATACGTTTTTCTATATTTTAGTAATAATTGTTGTTCCGTTAGTCTATTTTAAGTTTTCCTTTAAAAACATTTAATGCCTATTTTCAGAGCTCAGCTTTCTTGAAACCAAAAAGGAGAAGAGAATGATAGAGGTTAGCATTAAAAAATGGATTTTTGGCAAAAATATCGGGATATTTTATAAAATATTTTTCATTTCTGTGTATTTTTCTTTATAAAACTGTTTGAATTTTGTTCCTAATTTCATTTCTTGAAAAATTGCATCGATTTTTATAATTGCATTAGTTACGTTTTAATTCTTTTTGCATATTTAAATGCTAATTCTTTTGCCGATAAAGGTATATTACTAAGAAATATTCCTTTTATGGGATTTAATATAATAAAATGGAAAAAACAGCTTGCATAATATGTGATTTCTTGAAAAATATATTACGAAGATTTCATTGCTAATCCAAAATCCCCTTGTTAGGAATATTGCACATTTTAATCTTTTCATTTATAATAAGCCAGAATCTTGAGTTGAAATGCAGAAAAATTAAATTTGAAACCTGTATTAAATTATTCACAAACATAATTTTTAAGGACACAAATCGAGTAAATGAATTTTAAAAAAATTAATTATCCTACCGCTTTTCATCCTTATAAAAAAATTCAAGCGTTCGAGAAGTAAAATAGGTTTTATTTTTAAGTAAAATTGGTAATTTTTACCTTCAAATAGTCTAAAAAAACCTTATTCAGTCATTTTAAATAAAGCAGTTATTATCTCGATAGGCATGATATTAAAAATTAAATTCCGAAACTTAATAAATATTCTCTTTTAAAAGCAAATAAATACACATTTATGCGTGAGTGAAAGAAATTAATGAAATAAAAAATAATTTATTTTCACTGAGGAAATGGAATAATTATTATTAGAATGAACTTAAGTTCTTTTCAAAAAACTCATTTAGAAACTGCGTTTACAAAAACGTTATTTAAACTTAATAAATGAAAAATTAATAAGCATTTTTCTTTATTAGGAATACTTTTGAAAATGAGCTGAACATGCAAAAAAATTACCAGCCTTTGAACCACATAAACCTATAACGCCACTGCATGCTTTCACTATTTAATTTTTTTGTTGCTATTTAATCAAATTTTCCACTAGAGGAAGAAAAATAAATACTTCAAAAAACACGCAATTTCACGGTAACTTGTTAAGTTAATGGATTTTTCACCATCTCTTTTATATAAATATTGAGGCAAACAACTAATTTATAAGTGAAGAATATTCCATAAACAGGAAAATAAGGAAAATAAAATCGGAAATGAGGTTCATATTTTTCTCTCTTTTATGTTTCTCAATGAAAAAAAAGATATTTTTGCCTTCAATGAACACGTTTCTTCTAACCGCCGTCGAGGCAAAAAGATTGGATATACCCATAAGCGTTTCCTGCTTTCAAAATCTTTTCATTCAATACCTTCTATAGGTTTCAGAGAAAACTTCCCGCGAATCTATCCTCTGGTATAATCTTCGCATTCTGCAATATACTCCTAATCCCTTTCATGACAACCCCCTGCTTTTCGTGTCTTTTTTTCATTCCCCTCCACCCCTTACCATTCACCGAAGGATTCGACATAATCTCTAAATTTATACAACGCAGGAAGTTTATTCTTTTGGGACATCATTTTGCAAAAGTTTGACGTCATGCCTCCATTATCATCTAAAAACACACACCAAGTTCCGCACCAATGCCCAAACTGTTTTTACTTCAACCTTCTCCCCCCCCCTTTTTTTTAATAAAGATCCCTATGCATGGCTGCATACGTAGGCTTAGCCCGTGAGCAAAATATCCCATGAGGCACGTGAGTATGTCCATCGTTTCATTATAATTGTTATTGCAAAAAATTTAACTTTTTTTCCCAACGATAGGATGATTTTATTATTACTTTTTTGTCGAAATTTTTTGTTAGCGGCTTATTTATTGAATTTCTCTTCTCTTTCATATGTTACTGATATAATTCCTTTTTCATTAAAAAAAATATTATCTAAAAAACAGTAACGTTTGATTCCAAAGTATTTTCTTTTATAATAAGGTTTCTCCCATTTAAAAGCAAAGGTTTTTTTTTTGCTTTTTAAAATCATTATCACTGGAGTAATACTCCATTTATTCTCATTTCTCCAGTATACCAAAAAAAAACCACTGCCATATCATAAGCTTATTCAAGGAATTTTAATCCTCCAAGCGGGTAAATATTTTGATGGAAAAATTTTAAGCCTTTAGAAATGATCTTTTAATGTCGGATAATCGTACATTTTGAGATATAATCAAAAGTTTGAAATATGAAAAGTGCTTTACGCATGAAATTTTAAAAATAAATGCAATTTAAGTAAATATAATCTGTTTTTACTCTAAAAATTTTTTAACTATATTTTTACTCTGAAGGGTAAGAGAGTTTAAATGGGGTATGTAATTCAAGGAGAAAAAAGAACAGGGTTTTATTGAAAATGACTAGTGGATTTATACTTCTTGCTCATGGGTTTGCATTTCAGAGCAGAATGTCAACAATATTGGCAAGCTAACTTCACGATATCACACGGCGTTCAAAATATCAAGCATCATTGTGGGAATATAATATTTTGCACTAATAGGTATATCCTATTTGATAAAACTAACATATTACCATCTTTCTAGTTGATTTGAAAAATTCTCAAGAAACGCGAGCCACGTAAATACTAACAAGCACTCTTCTTGCTCTCTTATACTAACGAATTATTTATTTTATATGTCTAGTATATTGTCGGACAAAAGGATACATTTTGAAAAGATACGATAAAAATCGATATTAATTTTACTATTTTATCATGATATGAAAGAAGGAGTTCAAAGTTATTACCACTAGTACAAAAACATAATGAATTGTAAAAACGCATGAATTCATGAACGATTTTAAAAACATCAAAATATTAGTGGCTCTATAGTAATGTTTAAAACAATTTTTTCAATCATGCACTCAAGAATGAAGAGGATTTAAAACTTCTTAAATTTTGTTAATGGAATAATTAAAATTAATACTTTTTATTGAAGAGTCTTTGTGTTAATTCTATTATTTTTTTAAGTACAGATTCATTTGAAGATGCTTTAGAAATTGTTTGTAACAGCAAGTCTCTAGGATTTATATACATGACAAATTGCATAACAGATTAAAATTTCCATGTCCTTATATATATCTTTATATACTTATATTATTAAGAAATCGATATTATCGAAGAATAAGCTATATGAACACATGAATAAAAGTACTTGAAGTATACAAAAGATGACGTTGAGTACCTTAAAAATAATTTGGAAGCGAACGCAAAATATTAATTTGATTATAAAAACTGAAAGTTGATTATATAGCTAATCACACAACTTTACTTAAATATGGAATTTTAAAGAAGAGTCAAGGATTTATTATAAAGAATTTAGAAAACATTTGTTTGAAGCAAAAAGAATATTTTGTAGAATAATATATGGCATTTAAAATATTCCAATTTCAGTCATTGGAAAAGTCCAAGAATCGAACCCTTCTAACCACTAACAATGTTGTATATATATATATTAGAATTCTGAATTGGAAATTCTGAAAATGATACAAAATTTATAACAAACCATTCCTTACTCATATATGCAAATACATTAGAAATTAATCTAATTGAAGAAAGTTTATTTTTTTTTGTATTTTGGAAATCAAAACTAATTTAACTTTACATTCAAATGATGAATTTTTTTTTGTACTAATGTTGATAATTTGAAATATAAAGCAAAATGTTTTACTTTGTATCTGCTATACCTGATTAATAAAACTATATTATTTTCGAATCACAAAGTTTTTCGAATTCTTTTCAGTCTTATTTAATAACTCCGTGATTCTCTTTTTTTTCGGTTATTATAAAGTTCTTTTTTATTGTGAGCGTATGTGCGTAGATAAAAGAATGCAATTTTTTTTAAAAAAACTTTTTGCGTTTGATGAATAAATTTTCTTTTCTCCTCCAAAATGATTTCCAACGGTAAAATCGTCATTGTTTCTTTGCAATTATATCTGATAATTTCTCTTCGAAGGATTCTTTTATTACTTTAACTCAACATTTTTATTACAGTTTTCTTCGCAATCCTTTGTGCGTTTCTCTTCAGTTTCGCTCTTACAAAGTTATGTTAATCAGATTTCCAGTCGAACGTCACATTCATTCACTTCTTTAAAAGACAGGAAAAACATTACATAATTAGTTTTTGCGTTATGTTTCAGGGAATAAATGTCGTTATTCTTCTTATTTTTGAACAATTTTATTTAATTCTACATTCTGCACGGTCACAATAAATACATACAGACGGAAATTCATTAAAGCTACCCTACACAGAGAAGGTAAATGAAATCGTACACAGTCTTTGCCAGCAAAGAAATGAGCTACGTATCTTATTTTACCTCGCATTATTTCCCGCTACAGATACTTAAAAAGATTTTTTAATCAGCAAAAAAATATCGTAATTGATGTGTTTCTTTCATGAACAGTGAAGTGAAAGTACGGAGTTCTTTAATTTTTAAGTAGTGTTTTTCCTTCCAGCAAATGAAATCCAATGTTTGTTCTGATAAATCTACTTTCATTTCATAGACAAATTCTTTTCGCGGAAATAGGATTTTTATCGGAAGAATTATTCACTTTGACATTTTTACTTTGAACGGTTTGTTGCATTAAATAAGGGAAAAAAATAAGGTTTTTCCTTCTTTAAATTTAAAGAACCTCTTTCAGTTAACGAACACAATGTAAAAAATGCAATGCATTTAGGCTGAAATTAAAAATGTGTATATTTCTATTAGGTACGGTGTGTAAAGAATATATTTCACTTAAATTGGAGCAAACGAGAAAGTGATAGACATATTTAATTAGTTTTCCATTTTTTTTCTTTGTCCAGTGAATAAAACAACTAAGCTTTTAGTTTTATTTAAATTAGACGAAAAAACCTATAAAACTGTTTCTAGGAAGAGTTGATTTTAAGAAAGATAAGATGTTGAAAGATGACCATATAGAATATAAGAGGAAGATATTTTTTATGTCACATTTTGCTCTATATGTGGGCTATTTTGGAACGAACTTTACAATCAAGACCTGATATCCCATGAACAAGACAATATCCGACATATTATTTATTGATAATTTTTCTTAAACCTTTATTTGTGTTATTTTTCTCAACCAACTAATTAATTGTAGCTTTCTGCTCTGGAAATGTGTTGTCATTTTCATTTACCTATATGTCCCAAGAACACTTGAGATATTTATGGATTAAAATTGATTTCTTTTAGTGAATTATGAAGTTTATGAATGATTTGATTTTAGAAAATAAGTTTAAAATTATGATAGTTTGGTTCACGTACCAAATTCGGACATCACAGTTGAGGGGTTAATAAATGGGTGCGTTACACTTAATTTAATTACAATTTATGCTGACGTGATGCGCGTGAAAGGCGACACTCTTAGTAAATTTTGGAAATTCGTTCATGTCTTGTAGCAGGAAAAAATATGTTGCTCACAGTACTGTTTAAAAGAATGCGCAATGACGTTTCTTATGTCATGTCACTTAAAATGATACTGTGCTTTTGAAAGTCAGTAAAAACATTTACAATAATTAGATGAATCGTTCTATTGATACCCATGATATTCTAACGAAGTCTTAAATCTTCTAATATAAATTTTAAAAAATAGTAAATAAAAAAAGTGACTGAATATGTGCGAAAGGTTAGAGAAATCCAAAACATCATGTTTATAAAATGAATCTCATGGGATATTGAAAAATATATTTTTATGCATACATATGCCAAAACCTGAGAACAAATTATTTGGCGATTAATCCCTGCAATGCGGTTAATAGTATCTGAAAATCGAATTTTCGATGCGTTTTTCCCAACCGATCGAAATAAAAATTTGACATAAAATTGCATACCGAATTTGATATATTTAAGTCATTGCGTCTTTGAATCATCGCGTTTAGAAGTTCCTAAAAGTGCAGGTCTAGACTATAGATTTTACGAATTTTATTAATTTAGTTCTCTTCATTTTGTAGTTATTGTGCTGAATTTTATTCTAACAACCGAACAGACAAATTTCCTCTGAGCGTATTTTGCTCAAAATTTGTTAGAAATCTATAAATTTGGTATAAAGATCGAATACCAAATTTCATCTGTCTAGATTAAAATGTTGCGAATTATTTTTGTTACCGATGAACATTTTCCAAAAATGTGTTTTTTGAACTCAGAGACGCTTGAAACGTGGAGATTCGTCAAAATCTCGATTTCGAAATTTTTGGCGATTCTACTTACTTTCTCTCTACTACTTATACGAGAAACTCTATACTACTTATACCGCAATGAGAAAATTAAAGAAATTAAAAATATACTAATAAACAGTTAGCATAACACTAAACATCTTTCAGGAACAAATCTAAATAAATGAGTGTTAGGAATAAAGATTAATTAACCCCTTAACTGTTTTATTGTCTTTATTATCTAATAAAATGACACCTTCTATTTTGGGAATAAATTCTTATTTCGATTCAAATGGAAATATATTGAATACTTGACATATCTATGCATTCGAAATAATTTTATTATTGAATTATAATCGTTGTGAATGGTTTATTTTTTGCTTACAACTATTAAAATTCGATAAATAGATGCACGTATGGTACTCGGGCAAAACAGTTAAGTGGTTAAATTAAGTAGAAATTAGGATTCCTTGTAAATAATATTGCTCATTTATTACTTAATTATATTTGATGAAATTTATGACGATGCAAATAGTAAGTATGAAAATGTGTCTTATAAAATCAATTAACTGAATAATTTATGCAAACAATTCAAGACAAAATCATATCCTCAATTTTGAAAAACAAAAGTTAGTTTTATAAACTAAACTCAATAAAAATTAATAAATAAAATTATGAATTATTATTACAAATATAAATAATAATAATATAAACGAAACTTAATAGTAAAATTGTTTATTTATTATTTTATTATATTTCATAAAATTTTTATGATACAAATAGTAAGTATTAAAATGACTTTATGAAAGGAATGAATTAAATAATTTAAACAAACAATTCAAAATAAAAGGGAATCTTCAATTTTAAAGTGTAGAGTTTCGTTGCATTAACCAACCTTTGAGGTAACAAATATATATAATTAAATATTCCCAGCTTTTTCAATAAAAAGAAGAAAAAAGAGAATTATTGTTAATTATCTTTGCCAATTTATTACCTCATTATATGTGATCAAATTTTTAATGATGCAAATATTGAAATGAAGTGTACTTTCTAAAATCAATGAACTGAATAATGCAATCAAGCAATTCAAGACAAAAAAATCAATTTAAAAGAAGATTCCGCTTTATAAACTAAATTCTGAACAAATAAATATACATGATTCATTCTTAGACGAATCCTCGCTGGAAAATATTCACAACTTTCTTCAGAAAAAGAGTCCAAGATTCTCGATAGATATCTTTGTCCATAACTCAAAATAAACTTGAATCGACTCTCTCTTATGCTCAACTCGAATGCACGAAATTTTATTCCTGTCTTATACAATTGAATAGAGTCGATTTCTATTTCGAAGGAAGGATGATCTCGATAAAAAGGATGGTGGAAACTCGGCAGAAAAAGCTCAATCTCCACTCTATTGTGCAACAACATGGGATTCAGTTTCTTTATGCACGCTTCTTCGTAACTATCGAACTACGGCGAGTATTCTACGGCAGCATCGAGGATAAGACGAGAAACAATTTTCTTAGGTATTTTATTTCTTTTTATAAAAAGGTTTCATTTGTTCATAGTTCGTAAAAAGGACTTTTTCCCAGGATGTTTTTGTCGTTAGAGTTCCATATAAGTAAGATCAACATTACATGGACACCAAGAAAATAAGATGGAATTCTACGAAACAGAAGATGGATTGTTTGTTTATAGAAAAGTTTATATATCAGATCCATTAGATGTACTGTTTCCCAAATAATTCTGTGGTTTGGATTGTTCAGACCACAGGATTTAATGTTATCATCTTTCCAAGCGTAAAATAGCTAGAATGAAATGTTTATCTGGGACTTTATTTCCTTCTCACTTACTTAATGGGTCAAAATTTTGTAATAAATTTATTTTAACCTTTCTATGTATTGCATCCTTATCAATGGAATCTCATTCTGAAAACAAAACGGTGCATTGTCATTTGCTATATGTAAATCTAGTCTGAAGCAATACATTTTAATTTTAAACTGACTGGTTAGATATATTCTTTTCGAATTCTGCTTTTGCAACTCGGTTACTGCTCCTTTAGGTTGACCAATGGAATTGCATTTTCTACCTTATAAAAACATGAAAGGAACAAGAAATACAGGTTATCTTGAATGCTAGAACATCCTAAAAGGTTACAATTGTGTTTTAGTTTAGAATAGGTTACAATTGTGTTTTAGTTTACAATGGGTTACAATTGTGTTTTAGTTTAGAATAGGTTACAATTGTGTTTTAGTTTTTTTCCTTCGTTCTTTGAAACTATGGTAACTAGTTTACTGCTGGACTGATGGTAAAAAAGTAGATTTTATTGTCACTATTGTTTATACAGAGTTTAAGTCAAAGCTTTAAACATTTTTTTCTATAATTTTCAGATTAAAAACACTAGATAGGACCTGGTGCCAAACTTTCTTTTAATTCCTTTCACCACAGTACATGCAGAATTACGAATCTTAAGAATTCCATGTCAGTTGAATTAATATACATAGAAATATTTGTTGAGAAAAAAAATAGGTAGGAAACATGTTAAAGGGTACATTACAATGTACAATATCTCATAATACAACGGTACAAAATCGAGTGTGTATGGTTTCTACATACTGGTACAAGGTTTCTTCTTTAAATATTGTACATTTTGTTCTTCATTATGCTGTTCCACCAAATTAGTCCGAGGTACTGAGTAAGTTTACTGAGGTGAAAAGACGTTATGAGTGAAGTGTATCACTCATTTGTACGTAGTCATAGCTGTTAGAAGATATGGAACCTCTTGAAATATGAGGAGAATGGTCCCATCCGGTTGTAAAAATTATGTCTTGCCTGTTCCACGGTGCTGGGTTAAGGGAGGCTTAGGGTAAAATTTGTGAACATTTCTTCCGGTGGCTTCTTTGTCCCATTCTTCTTGGTATCTCTGAATACTAGTTTTTGATTGAACTGATATGTTACCAATTGTATAAGCAGCAGTAGTGGTCTCCCCAATCCTTTCTCGCATACTCTCTAATAAACTTGTAATGCCGGAGAGTGCCTTGCATGGCACCAGCATACAATAGTTACAAAATATTCTTTCGATGTTAATTGAGCATATTTACTGAATCTTTCGTGTTATCGCGTTTTTGTTAGGCGATTAATCGTTAACAATATACGAAAATCAATTTGTGGTTTAGAGATATTTTCCAAATCGATTGAAACAAAGATTATATACAAAACTGCACTTGTAGTCTCAAAACCCCACACCTAATTTGATATATTTAAGTGACTGCATTGTTGAATTATCCATACATATTTTTGAAATTATATATCGAGAGAAATTTACCCTTCGTTGGTTTTAGACTCAAAATTTGATAGGTACCTGCACTATAGATGTGAAATATGTGTACCGAATCTTATCTATCTAGCTCTCTTCTTTTTGTAGTTATCGTGTTAAGTTATATTTGATAATCCGGACATATGGCCTTCCTCTGAACAGATTTTACTCAAAATTTGACAAAAATCTGCAAATTTGGTGTAAAGACTGTATACCAAATTTATACTGTCTAGCTAAAAGCGTTTTTGAGTTATCTTTGTCAGACAAACAGGTTTACATTCTCCTAAAATGTATTTTTCAAACTTAGGAAGGTCTGAAAAGTGGTGATTTATTAAAAACTCGAGTTGGAATCTTTCTCTATTACTACGCATACGAGAAAGTTAAAATGTAAATGCTCCTTTCATGTCCTTGCCAGCTATGCTTACATTTCAAAGTGAATTCTCAATTACACTATGCTAAGGGGTGCTATGAAAAGTACCACTACTGCACAATGTAAGATATCGCTTTATGAAAATATGATACATTTATTATATAAATTTTATAAAACATGCAGAAAATTATTTTATTAAAAACAAGTCGGTCAGAAAAAGTTAATTAAATCTGATGTTTTAAATTTTAAGGAAGCACATTTCAACAACGCGTTTTAATGCAAAAAGTTTCAATTCAATTAAAAAATTCAATAAGTATAAATATTCAGTTACATAAAAAATAAATAAATATCTTATTTCGGAAGTAATTTTATCCTGAATACTTTGATATTATAATAAATTCTAATAATATTATAATTTTATACCTGTGTGTAATACTGAGTCCTCATGTATAAAAAAGTGGCTGTATAATGACTCGATTGCTACTTAATAATATGCTGAGGTAAATTGTTATGCTGTGACACATATTATATTGATTAAAATATATGTTTCAGATATATTTTGTCATTCGTCTTTTCGATTCCAAAGTAAAAAAATACTTTTCTAATTCGACTTAAAATAATTCAATACTTCATATACCAAATATTAAGTTAAGCTATTCAACAAATATTTAAATATTTGTATTTTTTGGTAATACAGATGAATAAAGAGACAATGACAGCGTTACATCATTATAACTAACATCTTTAAAATAACTTTAAATATTTTTGATCTAAAAATTTAATTTTGATATATTTTAACAAAATTGTAGAATCAAATGGTAAATTAGAGAAAATCAGTAACCTAACTAAGAGAAAGCCTTTCTTTACCACAAATACCCTACAAAAAATATTCTACAAAACCGATGCGATTTTAAAACTGGACAACATGGCATGAATATATACAGGGGGAGCAAGAAATAACAGGAGGTGCTCGGAGCCCTGTAGCGTGCTATGCATTAGACAAAACAAAATTTGGCTACCAGACACATTAAAGTTTACAGTTTCAATTTGTCAAAAAAGTACCAAAAAACGCCTGTAGGAGAAATCCTGGCGCTGCAAGCGCATAATATGTGGAAAAAAGAATACATAACTGCCAATGGAAACAGTAAATGGCAACACACCAAATACCAATGAAAACGTTTATATATTAACTTACAAATTTGGCTCAAGGTGACCACCAACTTGATGTTTCAATAATTGCATGTGGTATACGAGGTTTTCGACGGTGGCTCGCAGCATATCGGCATTTATTCGTCTGACATGTAACGTTATTTGATCTTTTAAAGTTGGAATGTCAGGAACATGTCCTTTATAAATAACACCTTTCAAGTGAACCAGAACCGCCCCACAATCAGAAATTGCCAAGATTCAGATCAGTGTCATCAATTAATGGATGTTATCTAATACGGATAAAATTTGAGGTTCTTACGCAATATCTTCTGCACCGTTGAGAAAGGGATATCTGTTTGTCATGATATTGAACGAGCAGTGCTGGTAACCTGCTTAATAGATCTAGCCTGATTCATAGCGATAGTTACAACTTCTTCAACTTGTTCCTGCTTGAAATCTTTACGTCCTGGTTGCACACCAAGAATTCCTGTTGTTTCAAATATTTCAACCATTCCTTGTAAGTTAGTTTATGGTCATCGGTCCTCTACGTAACTGTTTTAACCGCCGGTATTCACGAAGAGCAGCACTGGCATTTTCATCTCGCTGAAAAAGCACCTTGTTGACTAATAAGGCACATTCACGTAGTAACAACGCAATTGGCAGGGTGAACTTTTGCAGAGTAACTTGAATTCCAACAACTCTTCCTTTTATCTTCGATGTCATATCACAAAGTACCCTTGTAAACAAATTGCATAATAAAGTTTTCATAGCGCCAGGATTTCCCCTATCGGCGTTTTTTGATACTAATTTTTTTTTCTTGATAAATCGGAACCACATATTTTAATGTATATGGTAGCCAAATTTTGTTATATTTCGTCTATTAAATAACAAGATATGGGGCTCCAAACATCTCCTGTTATTTCTTGATAACGCTGTATTTATACTGTTAGTAACTTTTTATACTATCAACTGCAAAAACTGAAAACTCTCGCCAATGATCTGAAATTTATATTACTGTTTTTCATATCTTATTTCAGTGTTTACTGTAAACATAGAATTTGTGGTGAAAAGCTTATAAGCAGTTAACAGCTACGAAGCACAGGCAATTGCTTTTGTTTTGTGGTCTTGATACTCGGCTGCGAACCACAAGGTTCAAGGTTCTATCCTCGCATATAACAAACCGCTACAAATTCATTATAAGGTTTATTATATATTCTTTTTCTTCTCTTAATATCTCTTTTAACTATTAGCACGTTATCTCTATTCTCGCGCTTTTAACCATTATCTCGTATAGGATTTCCAAATTTATATCACATTACAACATAATTTATTTTCTCTCTCTGTTACCAGCTAAAAATTTGCCTGGATACTTTCCAAACACATTTCAAATTATTATACTATGTTATTAAATTCTTTCAATCGAAAAAAAAGCGATTAAGATGAAAATAACTCTTTGGAAAATAATGAGATTCATTTGAAACCGGAATGATGAAAAATATATGAGATTTCTGCATGCTTTAGATTTAAAGTCATAGTTATATATATATATATATTCTCTTATACAACTAGACTCCCAGAAAAAGCGTTAAAATAAGTCATAATGCTTTTAAAAATGATTTAAAAGACGAAGGAGTATCAATAGGTTGTTGCAGTTTTGCACGTATATGATGGTTGAACTACCAAAATTCGGTTGAGAAGTTTGTAGCAACCTCTGTACAACCCTTACTTAGTACCCTCATATTTTGAACTATTTGCACCTTTGAAACGGTTCCTCAGCTCTCAGAAGTTTGAATGATGACGATTCCATACGGATCAAGTGCACTCTATTCGACATTGAATTTCAAATTGATTCAGTGCTGCAACATAGGCCTAAATATGATTAGCAGTTATGACTAAATTAAGAAATTTTCATGAATTGCATTTTTATTATATTCAAAATTGGGCGCATTACTTATTGATTCTTCTCGTATTAATTTTCCACTTGTGAGTTATCCACATTAAATGGTGAAATGGACCCTTAAACTAAATGTACACTGGGCAATAATTTGTTAGTTTGGTATCTTTTATTGATTCTTATACACGCAATTTGATACTCATGATGATAGACATTAAAGTCGTGTTCTATTTCATAAATACACTACACTTGTTCTTTTAATGGATTATGAGAATCTACCTAAAGGAATCAAGTCCCATAGATACATAGCGTCATTAAAAGCAAAACTGCCTTTGAAATCTATTATCTAATTGCGCATTGTCTTTCGTGATACTGTAACTTCACTTTCTGATTTCTCGTGTAAACTGCGCAGATAATAAACAAAACATTTCTTCATTAGCTTTCAACGATAGCAGAAAATCATGCAATTAAATATTTAACGAATGATGAAAATGGTTTGAATTTAGTGACAACAACGAAAGATATTGCTGGAAATATGATAAAAAATATTTTCTATTATAAAAATTCAAAGATTCGTAAAATATTAACTTAAGTCAAAATTCATAAAAATATTAATTTAAGTCAAAATTAGTAAAATAAAATCTTAAGAGGAAATAAAAGCCATTTTTGTACAATAATATCATTAAATGTAAAGGCGGAAAACGCAAAAATCTATTTTAATTTTTATTAATTAAAATATGGAAACAAAATTGCTCTAAAATTAGCTTTCCCACCTTCCAAATTTTTTTTTTTCAAATTTGGTAGATCTAGATTATATTATTTGTTCTATATAGGGCAAATTGACAAACAAACATATCTACTCTTTTACACCATTTATTATAAAAAACGATAATAATCTTCTACAGTGCAAAATTTTATTCAATTTCTTGTAGCGCATTTTGATCAGGAATAAAGACAAACATTTAACATATTTGCTCGTGACGAAAACTTCAATTTTTCGCTTCAAAATATTTCAATTTATGGTAAACAAAGTATTTCATCTGTACAACTACGAAGCGCTCTCTTATAAATATGGAAGAAATAGATAATGACAAGGCTAAACATAATCCTAAAAAGCTCTTTTCCTTAATTTTGCAAAGAGGCGATTGATATTCATTTATACTAAAAGTTTGGCAGCAGGAAATTTAATCCGTTTGAAGATATGGAATCTTTTGCGAGTGCCTTTATTAGAACCAAATTTGTGGTAAAAGGAAACTAAAAGGAGTTTTTCTTGTAAAATATCAAGTTTTTTTGGAAAACTTCAACGCCTCGTATATATATTTTTTGTTATTTTATAAGGAATATTTTAATGGCAGTTCTGCGTCTTTTATAAAAGCTTTCCTCATGTTTTAAACATAGTCCTGGTACTTTATGAAAATCTCAGAGTTTTGTTGTTTAGTATCTTATATATTTCACTTTTTCTTAATTATTTGCAATTCTTATTTAGTATCTAAGCCTGAATTATATCAATGGTTGAAAAATTCATTATTTCAATATTATTTTTGTATTTTTCTGTAGATTCATTGGAATTCTTATAAAATAATTCTAAAAAAAATCTTTTTTACTTTTTGGTATATGAAGCATACAACGAGAAAATATTTTAATCGTCGAAAAATTCGATGTCAAGACTTTGACGAATCCGCGCGTTTAAGATCTTCCTGAGCCCAAAAAATATTTTTTTGGAATAATGTCTGTCTTTTCATCTGTGACGACGATAATTCCAAACGTGTTTTGTATCTATACTAAATTTTAAAATTTCTATCAAATTTTGAACGAAATATATTCAAAGGATGTCTATCTGTACGGCTATCTTTATAAGTTAATACGAAAGCTACAAGACGAAGAGTAATATATGTGCATAAAATTTGACACATCGATTTAACATTTAAAGCGTAGATACGTATCAGATTTGAAACTAATTCCGTCAAGGGATTGATCGTCAGTCGATCTTATTTACGTCAGCATTTAAACGCGATAACTAAAAAAGAAGCATTGGCTTGGTGGCTTGAAATTTGGTAATTGATATTGTGACTACAATTTTGGTTCTAAACAAAAATTTGGTTTTAATTGTTCGAGAAAATGATGTCCAAAATACACATTTGGTTTTCCGGTACTTGTGTATTGACAGCATCCCGGCGAATAGTTGCAAAAAAAAATCCCTCAAAAGATATCACTTTAATAGACTCTTCTGTAATTACTGTTCGCTAATAGCATACGGTAAATAATACACAGGTGCATTTATTAGAAAATATAATGGAAATTTTTGAGAAGACCACACCTGCTACATAAAATTATTATTATTATTATTTACATTCTTCATTTTCGCGTGTAACAAATGTATGCAATTTTTATTGAATAATAAAAAGATCATGTATAGTGATATTAAAAAACTTAATTTCTATTTTCTTAACTCCTTGACATACAAATAAAAAAGAAATCTAATACATCCGAAAAATGCTATTAATTTGACTCAAATGAAAAGTTACATGTGAGCTTAAAAACAGACTATTTTATTTTGAAATTTTCATTGCTATATAATGTTTTATCATATTGACGTATAACGGTAATGAACAATAATTAAGCAACATTATAAAGTAACAGAAGTTCTGCAAAGTATGAAACATTTCGAATATTTGGGAATGTGGAAAGGAATGAAACATTTTTTGAGCCAAAAAGCTGTTTCCCTTCTTATATTATTTTTTAAGCAAACATAATATCTCTTTACAGGATATTTCTTTTTATTAATCAAAGATATGCGTTAAGAAGGAGGGAGAATCTTTAGCATTCGAAACAAAACAGAATCGATGTGTAATTCTTGGCGTCTGCCATAGACAGTTGACGCCTTGAGGTGTCAAAGTCTTCAAGGACACACAAAATGAATGACACCTCCCAGCCGTTATTATATTTCAAGGGATTAAAAATCTGGTACTCTAATCGACATCTACAATTGAATAATATTTTTAATAAGAAATTATACTATTCTGTAAAAATTTGATACTTATCTTCCATATTTGGATGCATCTTTTACCGCCAATATATACAAAACCTAGTCGTCTTACCGTTTTCTAATCATATTACAAATTGTCTGCAAATATGTAAATATATAAAAAAAACCCATATTTTTATGCTTGCATTATTTCTCAAAACATTTTTCAGAATACTCAGGATTAAGAGGTAATATAAAAAATATTCTTTCGTCAAAAAAAACTTTCAGAAAGCGTTTCGATGAAAAAGCGGATTAAAAATGATTCACAAGGGATTGGAAAGACCAATTCTGAAGTATTTAATGAATGTCAGGTAAAGTAAAATGGAATTCCAAATTGATGCTAACTTTCTTGTCCGCATGGGCGCTTTATGTATATTATTGACATAATAATTCTTAATCATTGGCAAAGCTTAGGAATTAAGTCTGAGATATTAAAATAAATTTAATAAAAAATATTTTAAAAACACACTTTTATTAATATATTTAAAAGTAGAATTTTTCATTTTAATTATTTTCTTCATTTAATCGTTAATTTATAATTCAGTATTAAAAATATTAAGGAATCTACAAATCAACCTTTTGGAAATTCCATGACAAGAATTGCTCTTGTATCGAATTAAAATTTCATTAAATTATTTAATTAAATCCAATTTTCTAAAGATATTAAAATAATGCAATTTTTATAAAAAATAAAAAAAGATCTATAAAATTTTGAAATTCTATTAAAAGTTATTTAAATGAAAAGTTAGTAAGAAACTGCTTACAAAATGCAAAAACTTAGCAAACTTGAAATAATATATTAAATGTAAACCTATAATAAAAGAAAATTTCATCCTTTGTCTAGACGTTCTATTAAATGTTTGAATTTCATATATTATAATCAGCTCTATGATGTACCTTTTGTTCTATAACAATGAAATGAAATAAATTTAATCAAAATACTCATTTTTATGCGCGTTTTGACCAATTAGGAAAGCCACGAAATACGTGGAAATTGTCACAGTTTTTAAAAATGCATCTAACAAAGAAATCTCATTTCATAGTATTTATTTTTCTCAGAGCTGTTTGTTCTACTACGCGTCCATAATAGAAGGTTGATTGACGATGTTTCTGTGGCATGCAGATTCAGAACAGCATGCGAGTTAGCCCTGCTGATAAGAAGGATTTATTACATGTCCTGTAAACCTGTGCACCAATCTTGTGAGCAGTGGTACAGAGGATGAGGAAAGACCATGTAATGTATTTCAATTGGTGATGCACTATATGATGCCTTCTGTGCATGTGGCGTTTATTTATAGTCAATATGATGAGCTATTTTTTTCAGATTCAATATTCATTTGTATTAGTATAAATAAGAAAGTTATTTATTTTTTAATTAAAATATTTTAATTCATATTTTTAATACAATCATTAACTCTTCCTTGATAAATCTGACATCTGTTGATAAAGATATAATCCATGAAACTGAATTACATAACAAGTCACAAATATTTATTATAGGTTGCTTTTCGTGCATTCATTGACTGTAAGTTATTACGGAGGTTAAGTTATTATCAAGTTTAGGTTTATGCAATAAATATATTAAATCATACATAAAATGCTCTCCTTTGCTACATAATTCAATTTTGCATTAAAATGAGGTTAGCCTACATTTATAACTGCTTAGCTCTATGTAAATATATATATTTAACTCTCTAACCGTCATGGCTCTGCGTCATACAGACATTGAATCATCGCTTTTGAAACTTGTAAGTTTAAATTAAATCATTTAATGGCGCTATAATTCTATCATAACATCATACATAAACCTCAAATGTCTCAATTATTCCATAGACATTTAATTGTGTCAACAGGGCAGCGTTTCCCATGATATTAAATTTCACCCAATTATGTAATTAAAAACAACTAAGCGGTTAAACATATAATAGAATTTTATCCATTCTGAAGTTAGAAACATAAATAAAATTCAGCACGGAATATATGGTTTGATTTCTCTTGCAGAGCAGCATGTTGAACTCAAGCAAAAAAATTGAAGCCCTCTATATTTTGTTAATTATTTAAGTATTCATTTTAAGTCCTCAATTTAGAAAAATATAATTCTTCCGTTTTAGATCTGCAATTGTAAAAAAAGTATTATTTATAAGATTTTTATTATTTTCAACCATATATGCTTTCGTTTGAAAGTATTTATCTTGATATAACAAGGTTAATGATAAATGCATGTTAAAGAGATCAACTTCTCATATGAACTTTAAGTAATAATATTTTCTTTTTAAAAATCTATTGAATACTTTATAATAAAGTTTTGAATTTTAAATAATTATATCTGAAATCTTTATAATCTGAATTACGCAGAGTTTTAAGGGTAATATTTTTTCCTGTTTTGATGGAATTCAACATTTTTATATTTAAAATTTGACTTTTTCCTATTTTTTTTTTGATATTTTTGAATATTTTGCTTCTTTTCATGTCTTCTTACCCTCCATTTATTGTTTCAATGATCCTTTATCTGATGCTCCCCACTAAATGCGTATAAATAAGCGAGATATTATTGTATAAATGCTACAGTAAAAGGCTTTAAAATAAATTTTTAGCCTTAATTTGTTTTTAGATACTTGAAAAATAAGACGACAGCATTTCATTATAAAAACGTTTTAGACCCAAATTCTGATTACTGTTATTAAAATGAAAAAATTGGGATGGGTGTACTATTGAAGGTTTATCTTCGTACGTGTAAATAAACAGTGCCCTTTCATCATTTCACATCTAGGTAATTACTACCTTCTCTGTTATTCTATATTATAAAAAGAAGGAAAATTTCAGCTAACAAACAATACTACAATTAAAAAAATATCAATTTTTCAATTTTTACAAGTGAAAAAGAAACTCAATTATTCGAGACCAATGATGAAACAAGAACATGGCTTCTTTACTGCTAGCAAGGCATATTCAGCAGAAAAAATATTCAAGTTTCCATTACTGGAAGTAATTTGAAGTAAAGATATATTAAAACATGTGGGGAGGCTCAAATACTTTCATTTTTAAGTGCATCAGAAGTGTGGAAACTGCAAAATCGATAACTGATCATGATTCAGCCATTCTAGATTTTACTCCAAAATTCGAAATTATATTCAGTCTTATAAAACCACAATAATTGTTAATTATTTTATGTTCTTAAATTTAAAACTGGTCTTCATATTTCTAAGATTGCTCATCACTTCTTTGATCTCTATAGAAACTACTCGATAGTTCATATTTACCAGGATAATACATATGATTTATTAACACGTCCGCTTCTATGACTCACGTTTGCGATTTGGACCATATATCTTGTTAGATACCCCCTCCCTTGCTATACTTTAACTGTAGCAAGAAAGGACCATCTAATACGGTAGCAGGTATGAATCTCAAACGACTCACGTGAAAGATGACTTATTAATATACCAATGCTTTATCTTATAAATTAAAATACTAATTGTTATAGTATATTCATTCTCCATCAAACTCAGGTAAGTTATATTTAAAAATTTTAAAACATTCAATAAAAATTGCATGCTGGGAAAATATTTGTATATGAAAGTTAATAAGAACGGCTACGATTCAAAAATTATAATTTACAAAAAATATTATGCTTAAATAATCCGAACAAGTACATAATAAGACTTTTCATTAATAATTAATATATCATTGCTCATTCATCAAAATATTGAACCTAACGTTTACAGAATACCTCTCCTTTGCATTTAAAAAGCCAATCTTTAATAGAAAGTGCTGAAGGAAGGCTGTCAAAGACTGCCTTCCTGTTTCGAATCTTGTTCCGTAATGTGGAAAGAAATATGACAAATCTCTCAGTTCAGTACATTAATAATCTTATCTTAAGAAACAAGAAGCATTCAAATAGCGTGACAGCCAGATATAGATATTAAAGTTAAAATCCAACTTAAAAATACATTAAACGTACTCACACTAGGATATGGAATTGTTCTTATATGATATCGTATTTTCAATCAAGACAAAACATAATGCTTATGTCAGAAACAAAATGCGCAATAAAAGGCTTTCTCTATTTCTTTCTCTTAATATGACACAATAGGATAAACATTCCCTGCTTAAAACAGACACTGGCAAATGTTTCAAAAGTGTCCGCCGTTTGAAAACAAGTGACATTTCTGGATGACACTTTATGAAAATACCAGCGTTCCTTGCTCTTTAGATGTCATTCCTTAAACGAGTTTCTCAAAGGCACTCGAAAAAAGAATTGCGAGGAGGTTAAAAGCGGATTCATTTATTCCTTTGGAGGTTTTCCAGATTAGGTAGAAAATGCTGGCATCGCATGAAACCCGAAATCCCAGACGGGGAGTAATACAGTGGCATCGATCAATGTCATCAAGTGAAATGGAAGCCTGTTTCAGATGGCGATGTAAATCAATTCAGTAATTGCTAACTTTCAACCTAATTCTATATTCTTTTCCGACGACAGAATTTACTAGGAGTAAACAATGTGCGATAAAATACTTAGCAATCGTAGTTAAATTTGAATTAATTGTATGTAACAATGAGTTTGCTTTTGAAATAAAATCCTTGCTGATTTCCAGGATATTTGCGCTAATGGAGGATTCGAAATGAACTATCTTTTCTTCTTAGCGCGTTTGCATGTTCGTTTTTATTAGGTTTAGATTACTTTTTTAAATAAAAGAATGGTTTAAAGCTAGACAAGAATTTTAAAGTTGGAAATGAGGGAAAGTATTGGAGACATTTTACGATGGAATTTTCATTCTAATGCATGGTTTTTAATTAATTTATGAGTCAAAACCAGTTATATTAATGGAGTTTAGATTAGATTATTTACTCGTTTCAGTATAAAGGAAGATATAAAGCAAACTTAAGTCATTAGCATCGTGGGAATCAGAAGTAAATCAATTAAATATAAACAATTAAATTCAAAGTCAAAATTAAATTTAAAAGTAGAATATGTTAGAAATAACTGTTACATAATGTGAAGAATTTCTCTTTCGCATTGAAAATGCGTGTGATTGTGTATGTGTGTGTGTGTGCGTGCGTGTGTGCAAATTATTACTGTTAAAAACTGCTATTCAGCTATTGTCATTTCCTCTTTATTCGAAGAATTAAATGATATTGTGTAAATAAAATGCTTAATCTGATTTTTAAATCAGTTATAAATATCAAAACTGTATGATAAAACATCTTATTAGAAAAAATTCAATACTATTCTATCATTGAATTGCATAATTGTTCTAAGGGCATTCAATATATTTTGAAGCCAAAACTCTTGTGTTGTTAATCCACAATGAAGGAGTATGATATATCTCAAAACAGCAATTCAAAATAACTTAGAAAAGTAGATGATGGAATAATTTCTGAGTCTCCGATAGTACTCCATATTGTCGTATTTTTGAATTGTGTAATTGTTCTAAGGGCATTCAATATATTTTGACACGAAAACTATTGTGTTATTAAACTAGAATGAATGAATATGAAATCAGAGAAGCATTAAAAAAATTGGGGAAGGAAATGGTGGAATAATTTCCTTGTCTCCCATCTCTGTTTCAACCCTAAGGGCAATAATTTAATAAAATAAACATTTGGAATAAAAACAATCATTAAATTCTTCTAGAGTTTGATATCTTTTCTACCTTAATAAGAAATTAAAAAATTTTCTTTGAATATTTATGAAATTATAAAGAAATATGCAATGATAGGGATATTTTTGGTTTTATACCAAGAAAATGAACTTAATTTTAGATTTAAACTATGAATAATTTTTTCACAAATATTTACCGTACACATTTCAAGAATAAAGAAAAAGACTACACTGAAAAAATGGGATATGCTGAAATTTTGTAAAAATGGTTGAACTGTCCGCAGCTAAGAAAATTTTATAAGTTGACATCTGATCCACTATCCCACTGTACAAACGTTTATACTGAAGCGAAA
Source organism: Argiope aurantia (assembly GCA_026543865.1). NCBI lineage: Eukaryota > Metazoa > Arthropoda > Arachnida > Araneae > Araneidae > Argiope > Argiope aurantia. The sequence continues at coordinate 393,087 of JAPMOR010047542.1, read as the reverse complement.
TTAAACAGGAACATTTGATTTCCAACTGTGTATTATTATTTTAAGATTTAACATGCAAAATTCAAAAGTATCGAAGCGAAACAATGACATCAAATTTGAAGGAAACAATTTGGTAATCACTAAACCTCTTTCATCGCAAAAAGTTTTCAGAATTTTGTTGAGGTATCGTTTTAAAAGAATCCAGTTCTAGTTTCTATTCTTAATTAAATTCTTTCAATACAACATAAACTACCATCTATGAAATAAAAAATTATTTTTTCAAAGTAAGACAATCAGGCAATCAGTATCCAAATATTATTTAATCGAGCAAATAATATTTTTTATCGAACGTTATATTTGTTCGGAAAGCCTAATCAGGCGTATGGTTTCATAACATTGATAGTTTCACACTGGTGTGAAACATGAAAGAAATACGTAACATCATTAAATGTAAAAATACAGAAAGAGAAAGTAATTCGCAACTGCGTCTGTCTTTTTAAAAACAAGAAAATTAAGAAAAAAGATGCAAAACGTAGCTAAAAAATGGAAGTTTCACTGAACTCGATTACAGCAGTACAAGGAAAATAAGCGGCATGCCTTTGATCGGAGAAAAATAAACTGATAAAAAGCTAACTTCTATTTTTTAATTTATATTTAATATTGTCACGTAGATACTTTAATATAGAACTCAATGACAAACACAAGAAGTAGATCTAAACCAATTTATTAACTGAACTCAGAACACAGTGACTGACAAATCTTCTGCTTTTAGACTAGCAGGGAAAGCTCCAGAATACTCTTCTGGAGACAGTAAGAAAAATCCAGAATACTTGTCTGGTAAACTAAAGAAATGTCCAGAATCTTCTGGAACATTAAATAAAGTGAAACATAAAATCAAAGAAGTGAATATTTACACAAACTATGAATCGCATTGTCTCAAGCGGGATTCGAACTCACAATCTCTTGATTAAGAGATCAGTGATATAACCATTCGGCAATGGAGAGTCGACTGCCTCTTTTCAATGCGTCATTGCTCCCTCCTTAGAAGAAAAGTGTCTCGATGTTATGACATTTAATTTTGTGGCTCTAGTTCTTGATCGAGTCCCAGGGCCAGTATAAGTCATCGCGTCTTCACGGGGAGTAGTCTCTTGTGAAATGTCGCTTTTCGGTACTTCCATATTTTCACAAGAATGCTGGTCGTCTTGTTCTTCTGGGTCATGGTATGGCTTCATGCGTAAGGCATAGACAACTTCCTCCGGTTTCCGCCTTCTAGAATTAGGATCAAAATCGGCTACTTCATAGGTGACGTCGGACAACCGTCTCAAGACTTGATAAGGTTCGAAGTACCTCTTGAGGAGCTTCTCGGAAAGCCCTCTTTTTACGAACTGGAATAAAAATCCACACCAAATCCCCTGGTTCGTATGCCAGCATCCGATGTTTGGAGTCATAATGCCGGCGATCTTTCTGCTGAGCCTCGAGAGTTCGTTCACGAGCTAATTGCCTGGATTCTTCTGCCTTATTGATCAGATGACTAACGTAATCATCTTCTTGACTGAACTCGTTGGGGCAGAGAGGAAACATCGTATCCAACGGCATTTCAGCTTCTCACCCATGTAGTAGGTAGAAAGGCGTAAAACCTCGTGTCGTGCTTGGCAGTGTTGTAAGCGAATGTGACGAACGGCAATATCTGGTCCCAGTTCTTTTGTTCGACATCAACATACATAGAAAGCATATCTGCTAGCGTTTTGTTGAATCGCTCTGTAAGGCCATTTGTTTGCGGATGATAGGCTGTTGTCATTCGATGAATGATATTGCACAGTCGATTAATTTCGGACACCAGCTTGGACTGGAAAACTTGTCCACGGTCTGTAATGATAACTCGTGGAGCTCCATGCTTCAGGATTATGTACTCTAGTAGGAATTTGGTGATTTGTGTAGCGTCCACCGTCGGTAAAGCTCTGGTGACTGCGTACCGTGTCAAATAATCGGTGCATACTACAATCCATTTGTTGCCGTCGTCAGATTTTGGAACTCTTCCTAGAAGGTCGATTCCGATGCGATGGAAAGGAGCAGCAGCTGGTGGAATAGGCACAAGAAGACCTGGTGGCTTCTCAGGAATAGATTTTCTCCTTTGACATTCTCTGCAGTGCATCACATATCTTCGAATATTTATGTACAAGCCTGGCCAATGAAATCGCTTTCTTATTCTATCACATGTCCAGGTGAGTCCTAGATGTCCGGCGGTAGGGTCGTCATGGAGAGATTCTAGAATACTGAGCCGTAAAGGCTTCAGAATCACTGGTAGAACTTTCCGGAAGGATCAAAATTCTTCTTGTAGAGGACTCCTTAGACTAATTCATAGTTTCCCAGCCTGCTTGCATCGACTTTGTTGGCCTCTTATTATTCTTGCCAATTCTGGATCTTTCATCTGTTCTTCTGAGAGATTAGTGAATAAAGTGGCAATTATGAGTCCCCAGACCATGAAGCATCGACTTTTAATGGGTTTCTGGACAGACTATCAACATCTTTATATTTCCTTCCACTTTTGTACACCACTGATACGTCGTATTCTTGGAGTCGAAGTGCCCATCTAGAGAGTCTTCCAGAGGGATTCTTCAGTCCTGTCAGCCAACACAGAGAATGATGGTCAGTGACGATCTTGAAAGCCTTTCCAAAGAGATATGGCCGAAACTTAGTTATAGCCCATATGGCCGCAAGCCTTCTCTTTTAGTTGTGGAATAGTTTCTCTCAGCCTTCGACAGAGTACTCGATGCATAAGCTATTACTTTTTCCTTCCTATCTTGTATTTGAACTAATATTGCGACTATTCCGTATCTACTCGCATCGGTGTAAAGTTCTGTTGGTGCATTTTCGTCATAAAGGCCTAAGATAGGATTGGAGGTAAGATCTTTCTTTAAGTTATTAAACGCTTCCAATTGTTCAGGTCCCCAACAGAATTTTGTGTCCCCCTTCAGTAACAACTGTAGAGGTTCGTCTTTATGGCAAAAGTCCTTTAGAAATCGGCGATAGTAAGAGCAAAGTCCCAGAAAGCTTCTGATGTCATGAATATTCCTAGGCACGGGAAAGTCACTCACGACCTTTACTTTTTCTGGGTCCGGTCGTAAGCCATCACTGGATACTAGGTGTCCCAAGATCTTTATCTCTTTTGCTCCAAAGTGACATTTTTTTGGATTAAGGATAAGGCCTGCGCTCTGTATACACTGAAGGACGGTATTCAACCTCTGAAGATGTTTATCGAATGTTTCTGAGAACACTACAATGTAATCTAAATAGCAAAAGCACATTGTCCATTTTAAATGTCGCAGAAGATTAATCATCATCCTTTCAAAAACCAAATGGCATCACTTTAAACTCGTATAATCCCTCAGGTGTTATAAAAGTTGTTTTCTCACGATCGGCTTCATCAACTTCAATTTGTCAGTAACGGGAGTAGAGATCCATAGAGGAAAAATATTTTTCCCCCTTCAGGCAATCCAAGGTGTTGTCAATGCGCGTCAATGGATACAAGTCTTTCTTGGTAATTTTGTTGAGTCGGCGATAATCAACACAAAAACGCCAGCTTAAATCTTTTTTCCTAACCAAGACGACTGGATATGACCATGGACTTTCTGATGGTTGAATGATGTCTTTTTCTAACATTTTGGTTACCTCCTCACTAATAATGCGGCTTTCAGATAGGGACACTCTATAAGCTCTCTGACTGATAGGTAAGTGGTTGCCTGTGTTTATTCGGTGTTTAACATTGAGTTGACTTCCTTTCTTGATCGAAATATCTGAAAACCTCTGGAGTAAAAGCAACATTCTTTCTTTTTGGTCGATCCTCAAATCCGGAGCTATCATCGTGGTACAGTTGATGACACCCAATTTTGCCTTTGACGTGGTCGTGGAATTAAGCGATCCTTCGTCTATGGTATTTACGTAGTCTTCGCGTAAGGGTTCGGCATACCCGATGCATATGCCTTTAGGGATGATCTGAGATTATCCTTGCCCGTTGGCAACTCATAGTTCGGCTATACCATTAAGGAGCGTAACTATACTAGACGGAATGGCAACTTCCTTGTTTAAGAGGAGCATCCTATTTCCCTCTACTATTACGTCGATAGCTCCATGGTTCTTACGCCCTAAGACAGTAATCTTTCTGATAGAACGAGTAGATACTATATAATCTTCCAACGTGAATAAACGGCTGGGGTCTGGAGTTTGGGATTCCCGAATAACGTCTCGAAACAAAAGATCCGAACAGCCACAATCTATATCAGCTTGAGAAGCGTCCAAAAAGTCCCAACTAATGATGATATCATTACTGCATTGCGGCAAAACAATAAATTCAAAAGCTAGAGGTCGGCCATTGATTTCGAGGCGAATCGTACATTTACCCACTGGTCTCACGTAATCTCCATCGGCGACTTTTAAAAGAACATTGTTAGTTGTTGAAAACATAACTTTCTTCTGTAGTAGACGGTACTTCTTCGAGATAACAGAAAATGAGGCCCCAGAGTCCACAAGGGCAGGTACTGGCTCATTATCGAAGATTACTCCAATGTTGTTTTGGGACATCTTTGCGGCAATCGGAGGATTTTTGTCACTAGCGGTCTCATCCCCAAGGAAGGTCGCACCGTTTAGTTTTCCTCATTTCTCCGGCTAGGAGATTGACTGGATCTTTTATATGGCGACGGAGATCTATAGCGGCAGGTCGGCGATGGCCCTCTAGATGGGCTGGGCGACAAATTTCGGACTGCTGGTCGGCTGTATTCGTCGGCATAGCGTCCCTCATTCGACGGCGGACGGCTGAAATCTCTTCTATTAGCCCGATATGTCTCAAAAATAGCTTTGTGATCTCGGCAGTATCGAAATACATGGCCAGAGTGGCCACAATGGAAACAGGCGGGTCTTCTATCAGGAGTGCTTCAGACATCTGTCTTCCTCTGTGGTTGCTGTGCTACGCGTGTAGTTCGTCTGGCAACGTCAGCATAGGAAGGTTGGCGTCTAAGTTTGAACTTTGTCCACTCTGATGCTGTCTGTGACAAAGGAGATAAAGAATTTTCCACTTACTCTCAAACAATGGCTTCAATGTCTTTGTTTTGGAGTTCGGGATCGACTACTGGAGATATGAGGTGCTGGACCACCTCATGCACAATTTGACGTACTACTGATACCAGATCCAGTTGTTGGTCACTCGCAGTCATTGGTACCAAATTTGGGAGCCTCTCAAATTTCTTACTCCGGATCCTCTTTTGCTGCATCTCTTCGATCTTTCTACATCATTTAATTAAGTCCTCTGTAGTGGTTATTTCTTTCGTCAGTAGTGCCTGGTAAACATCTTCGGCGACTCCTTTCATCAGATGAGACACTTTCTCTTCTTCTGACATTCCTGGTTTGACTTGATGGCATAACCCCAACAAGCTTTGGATGCACGACTGAGTGCTTTCGCCCGATTTTTGAGCTCTATTCTTTAGTTCATCTTCTGCCTTCTTTACATAGTGCTGTGTTTCTCCAAATGCCTTCATTATTTTCGAACCATAGTTTCGCTGTGCGGTCCAGGAAGAAGAACTCATTTGCTAGACAAGTCATGTAATTCCATCTGTGGAATTGTGATACTCTGTCATATTCCTTAAGCCATTTGTTTGGGTCCTGTCCCACTTCTCCTTTAAATACAGATGGATTTCTGTTTGTGCCTGTGCTGGAGTCAGGATGAACGGTTTAGTTCCCTGTTTCACAGGCATTTCCCTTGTCTTTTGGGGTGGTGGATTATAAGATCCAAATTCTGGTTCAAGGCACTTAAGGCGATTACTTCTTCTTAAATCCGTTTCCACGCTGAATGGAATAGTACCCGGCGTCTCCACCGAAGAATGTCACGTAGATACTTTAGTATAGAACTCAATGACAAACACACGCTAGAAGTAGAGCTAAACCAATTTATTAACTGAACTCAGAACACAGTGACTGACAAATATTCTGCTTTTATACTAGCAGGAAAAGTTCCGAAATACTTTTCTGGAGGCAGTAAGAAAAGTCCAGAACAATTGTCTGGTAAACTAAAGAAATGCCCAGAATCTTCTGGGACATAAAATAAAGGGAAACATAAAATCGAAGAAGTAAATACTTATACAAACTATGAATTGCATTGTCTCTAGCGGGATTCAAACTCACCATCTCTTGATTATGAGATCAGTGCTATGACCATTTGACCATGGAGAGTCGACTGCCTCTCTTTAATGCGGCATTATTAGGGTGCTCCAAAAGTTTCTTTCTCATCGTGCTATGGATGGCATTATCTGGATATGCTTGTGGAAACATGCAGGCTTATATATTAGCCGTTTATATCATCGGTTTCAGTTGTCCCAGAGCTCTAAACTGTCGCAAAGCCGGGACTACAACCCAAAAAATTTCTTTTAACCATTTGGTGGGATTGGAAAGGCTTAATTTTCTACGAGCTCCTTCCTCAAGGTGAAACAACAAATTCTACGAAATACTGTCATCAACTGGTTCAACTGAAAGCTGCCATAGCAAAAAAAAAAAAAAAAAAAAAAAAAAAAAAAAAAAAAAAACCGGGCAGAATTAATGAACCGACGAGGTGTTGTTTTAACAACGCGAGGCTACATATTGCATTAGTTATAAGAGAATTGATCTTACATTTTGATTGAGATGTTTTATCGCATCCTGCATACTCTCCAGATCTCACTCCATCTGATTATTTCTTCTTTCTGTCCTTAAAAAATTCCCTCCGAGTTAAACGCTTTAAATCCATCAGAGAAATGAAAGCGAACCTCCAGGATTAGTTCTAGTCCAAAACACAACAGTTTTGGAAATAAGGCATAATGAGGCTTCCTGAGAGACGGAAGAAGGTAATAGAGCAATAGGGTCCTTATATAACAGAAAAAATAATCTCTTAAAAAGTAAATATTGTGTATTCATTTCATATTAGAAATAGGAAAGAAACTTAAGAGACACACTAATATATAAACAGATAATAGTAGTGTTGTAAAAGGCTGCTATCGTAACTCAAGAACATTTTTGTCTGTTTTCTAAACCTTACAGGGTAAGTCAACAATAAAAGCCTTTTCAATGAAGTAGTAGAAGTGTTTATCCAGACTGGTTGACTATGTTTTAAGAAGTTCCTTTGCTTTAACACATAGGCTGCCGTATGAGTCACTTTCTATTCAGACAAACTTTGTAATTTGAGGATCCCTTCTCTACTACATTTATAAGATAAGAAAGAAAGGATAATTCTAATTATAAAGTAGGTGTAAATCACCAATAATTAACGCTGCATTCAATGCATTAAAGACCTAGACATCTCCCCCTACTAATATGGGACTCATAAAAGGAATCTCTTATTCGTTTCATATAAATAACAATTGATAATAGATATTGACATCTCATTTTGTAAGCTGTCCTGTCAAAAGCAAAGATTTTGTTCTCGGCCTTGTGGACTCCTTTATTTGTAAAAAACTCCCGAATTGGCAAACCTCCATCACACAGCTTCTGCTTTTTCTGAGTCGACTGGAAAACATAATCGCAAATTCCATGGCGATTTTTTCTGGAGATAAATGATTCAAATATTTGGAAACTCTGTTAAACGCAAGAAACAACTGTGACAAGAAAACGGATCTTAAAGTCATCCATGCTTATATGCTTGCCATATGCTTGCCAATGCAACGAAATTTGAATTTCAGCCTCCATTCTTCTTACAGAATTGTTCTGTTTTAAGTCCATATATATATATATATATATATATATATATATATATATATATATATA
>JAPMOR010047542.1:371323-385316 GCA_026543865.1 Argiope aurantia | reverse complement strand
ATATATATATATATATATATATATATATATATATATATATATATATAGTTAATTTTAAACCTGAAACGGAGTTTCTCATTGGATTAAAGACGAAATGATTCTTAGTGGGTTGACAATTAAAAAAGAAGCGACATTCGCTTTGCCGTTGGAAAACTCAAAGTATAAATGAGCGAAAGAGTAGGTTTGTACACTTTAACAGCTCATATGGGAGGATTCTTATTTCAGAAGAGAAATTGGAAATAAATCTAAAGAACAGAAATTAAAGTAATTTTGAATTTTGAATTTAAATGGTTAAAAGACGAACTGATTTTAAAAACTCTCTCTCTCTCTCTCTCTCTCTCTCTCTCTCTCTCACACACACACACACACACACACACATATTTTATATTAATAATTATGTGCTTATTTCTTTTTCTCGTTCAACATTCATCGCATTTTCTTATCTACTGTGGTTTATTTTTGGTATTTTTAATTATATATTTATTTTATATAATTACACACGCAAATATATACAAAGAGTTATATTCGCAAATAGGTAGCCTTTATATTGATGCTTACCATAAATATATTATTATCTCTAATCTACATATATTCGGGACAATGAATTAAAATAACATTTGGGAAATTCACTTAATTTTGGCCTTTTTTTGAAATTAAAAATAAACTCATATTACAAAGGACCAATAACAATATTGACATTCTTTTTTTGAAAATTTGGAAAAAGTTTGAAATCCTTATATACTTTATCATAGTAAGTTTGGAATCCTAATACCCTTTTTTTATAGAAATATTTTGCAGAAATAGGCATATTTTGCTTCAATTTATAAGCTTTAGAAACCCCCTGTTAATCGCATTAATTATTAAGATTTAAGATTAGGATACGGTCTCATCGTCAAGCACGCGAAACGTTCGCCAACCATTAAAATGCTCGTTAAGTGACTGTCATTTTGGGTAGCTGCAAAAAATGAAGAACATTTTGGGTTTCCTTTTGTAGGATTGCAATTGAAACTTTGTGGATTGTGCATTTCTCGTTTTGCAAATCGCTTATTTATTGTATGTTTTGATTAATAGTTGGGAAAATAGAATAAATTATATAGAAGCTTATTATTTACCAGTATACATTTTAAGAAAATTATTCTAATGGAATATTACTAAGACTTGAATATGATGTTCATCCTGACAGAATCTTAATACTAGGATTTATGTTATCTCTGTATGTCGTCACAGAACTCTACCGGAAAGATTTATTTAATCTCTGAATTTTTAACAACTTCTTCTATAATTTCAAATGCATTTTCCTAAAGAACAAAGGTATTTGACAAGAATCTAGTTATTTCTCTTTTAACAGCCAATCAGTTCCAACATTAATACTAAGATACCTAGGAAAATGTATTAGACTTATGATTGTTTTAGAAAATTTTCATTTCCTTTCTTGTTGAATCTATATTATTATAAATAATTTGAATCTTTATGAATTGTCTTTTTGTTGTGTTCTATAGATCTTATTTCAAATATATGAATTCCAGAATTTAATCCTTTTTATAATTAATCTGATTTGATTTTTTCAAGAAATATTTTTAATTTTAATTCGTTTTTAATAGATCAAAATCAGAAATAATTATATCATTTATATATATATCAAACCTGAATTTGGTTTTAACTTTGAATATCTTAAAATAAACAATGTTAAAGCTAAATTGTAATTATGCGAATTAAAACTGTATTTAAAAATTGAATTTCGCTTTAAGATAGCGTATTTTAATATAAACAATATTAAAACTAAATTTAGTTTTCAGATATAGAGATGACGTTATAATCTTCAATTCTTGATCTAGATATTAATAATAAATTAAAAAAGAAATTTTAAAAGCAATTAAATTAAATTTAATGTGAAAATTATTACAAATTCAAATATCTGAAATAAGAGCTATAAAAATACTATAATAAATAATTTACTAAGGATTAAAACTATTTGTAACAAAATAGGTATATCAAATAAGCAAACTAAAGTTTCTAAAAACAATCAAAAGCAATAAAATTCCCACGTTCCTTTACTTATTATTTTAAAACGCTGAAACGTCAGTAGAGGACTTTTTATGAGAGCGTTGTTAACGTTGTACTAAACACAGTATGAGAATCACTAAAGCCTATGAGGGCCATATTAAATCTAATCTAAACATTTTTAAGAATCGCATTTTTAGTTTATAACTTTTGTAAGTAGAATTTTGTAAATAATTTAGTTATTACTTTTGTAAAATTTTCTGCTTAATGAAAAGCAATGCTACCTTTAAAAGAATAATCGAATCAATAATTTATTTTCAAAGACGAATACTAACTACTAAGCATTTAGTACACCACTAGCTGGTAAACACCACACGGGAGTAAAAGTGACAATCCCTTGAGATTAGGCTTATCTGCAGGATGCCTCAGTGGAATTGTAGTGAGTTATAGAGATTTATTTTTTATCATTTTTCTTGCTTTATTCATTGATTTATTACTCTTTATTGACTTTCTGTTTTTTTTATGTGTGTGTCTCTGTTCATTACTCTTTATTGATGATATTTGGTTACGCTTATCATCGTTGAAAGGAAATAATCTTGATTTAGCACTTGCTGAAATTTGCTCAGTAAACACTGCAATTTTTTGGTTAACTTAGGGTTTTTTTCCTAAGAAATTCTCTAATTATTATCGATAGAAGTTTATTTATTTTTGATATATGGATTTGAGTAATTAAAACTAAAATATAACTAATTTGTTTTATGATTTTTTTCTATTTTTGCATTACTGGACTATTCTACATACACATATACATGCATCCATGCATTATTTAAACATTTTCTGCTGCTCTTCAGATTTAGATTTTTAAAAGATTCATTATCTGCTTATAGTTTTATTGCAGATACCAGTCTCTTCCTTCACTGATTGAAAACTTTCATTATAAAAATTATTTTCACACTACAAGATAGGTGATTTCTTTAACCAAGAACAGGTCAGTTGAAAGAGAATTACATATTGGAAAATAACTCTTATAGTCACATTCGTTACTCATAAAGAAAATAATGCATTTATACTAATTAAAAGAGGGATGAAATGAAACAGTACGTTAAAAATTAAAATTTTTTTGATTTTTGTTAGTTTTCAAATGATACTTTTGCATGTTCATATTAAAAAAATGTTCATTTTTTGTTGATTATTTAAAGAATTATTCCACGTATTTTAAAACAATCAGTCTTGTACTTAAGATGATACAATGAAAAAATTATATATAATATTAATTGTGTACACTCATAAACTTACTAAAGACTCATAAGTGCATGAAAGTTTAAAAGAGAGATTACAATATCGAATGAAAAATGTACAAATAGAGAGTATCATTTTGCTTTAGTTATACAACATCCACAACATTGATGTTTTTCTGAAAATGACATAATTTAAGGGTAATTGACTTAGAGCACAAATCCTCTTAAATTGGAACATTGTTGTACACTACGCTACTGTTGAAATTAAAACATTTCTGCAGCACTTACTTTTTAATCTATAACCATTTTTAGTAGACATTCTTTATGGTTTAGAATATTGGTGTTTATGTTTTCAATATCATAAGTCTTTCCACAATCGCCACGTCTTTTAGTCAGCCCGATTAGATAATAAATTTTGATTTAGGTAAGACTGAGAAAGAGTATTAACCTTTTCTTGGTATATATATGGAGAGAAAGAGAGGGAGAGAAATAAATCTAATAAGCAACCTAATATGCCTTCTTAGCAAGCGAACAAAATCGATATATGATCTTGATCGAAATTACAATTAGAAAAAGAAATTAAAAGAAAGTTACAATTTGTTGGCAGAATGAAAAATGAAATCTAACACATTCAAAGGCAAATATCAGGAAAATGTTGTGTTATACCATTCCGAAAATCTTTACTTTTACTAATTGAAGGTAAGATTATTTTCGTCATTGGTGTATGAAATTGAAGTAACAACAACTACAAGTATGCTCAAAAATACTAGCGAATATACTTTTTTTCTCTAAACTGATGCTCTTGACTAATGCAATGGTCTGAAATGTTTTTTTTTTCTTTGTTGATTTACAAGTTAGTTTTAGAGTTAACAGAGTAGCCCTATGTATAAATTCCGTGTTTGTAGTTATATGCAATTTTTCCATTATGCAAACTATAGCAATAAATATCAAACCAATTTTAACTATAAGAATATCATTATTATAATTATCATAGATATCAAATTTCATAATAAACCAATTAAAAACTCATGTTAAAACAATTTATATATATATATAATATTTAATTATCAATTATTATAATTTTTAACAATATAAATGAAATTTGTCTTTCGAAAATAAATTTATTGGATAAACATTTGTTACACAGTTAATTTCTATTATTAATTTGAATGAACCTAAAAGCATTAAATAAGTTTTTTAGACTTCGGGGATAAAAACTCAAAAATAAAATTTGGCAATTTCAGCATTAACGAAAAATTCCGTGAAAATGCTTAATGAAAAAGTAATTCTCATTTGACACATTTTATTTCATTTATCGAATTTATTGTGAGAGTGTTTTACGCTCTGAACAATTATATTTAATCACTGATTTTAGTTCGTTATTAGTTATGAAGATACTCATTTCTCTAATTAAGTTTTTGAAGATTTAAATATTTAATTAAATCGCCTCTAAAATGACAAAGCCTGTCGAAGTGAAATCCTTGTTGAAAAAATTATGAGGTATCTTTTTCATAATCAAATACTTTAATACGGAAAACAAACATATACACATCAAATTTAATTATTCATTTGAAAACTAAGCAGTGAGGATTTAGGTCAAATCACTTACCGAAGTATCCTTTCTTACATTTATGCTTATGTATTTGAAATTTAAGTTTAGAATAAAAGACTGTTTTATTTTCTTATTTTGAAATAGATGGACATTTAAAAAAATCACTATTTTTCTCTAATTGTCTTTGTTTTATCTGAAGAAAACTTTAATTCATATATTTAATCTGTAAAAGATAAATAATGCAAAATTATTTATTATATTAACATATTTTTTTAAAAAAAATATTTTCCATTGAGTATTAAAATAAATTACGATTAAAGAATATATATTTCAACAGAAAGGTTTCGAACTTTTGACAATTTGCCACAAAAGACTCTTTGACGATCATAAACTTATTTCTCCGACCCGCCGAAAGGCACAGGGGAAACACTTGAATGACCGGCCCGCCAGCAACACGTGTTGCTGGCGGGAGTCCTAACGACCATCACTATCCACGGTACAATCCTTCCCTAAAGAAGTACGTCCCGTTCATCGATGCGAAGAACCAGACCCCCCCCCCCCACCTTTTCGCGTACCTGTAGGGGTGGTGAGAACCAACCACCATTCCAATCTTCGCATCCCCAATTATAAGGTGCCCTCCACCAAGGGTCAAACTCTTTGACGATGTAAACTACAATGTTTCAAGCATTTAGTTTTACGCATTTATTTAAAAATTTATGTTTATTTAATAATTATCTGCATCACAATCTTCAATTAAATAAATTATCTTGAAAACCTGTTAATTATTCAACTATTAAAATAAAAAGTCATAAGAATTTTCGTATTTTTGATAGCAATTATTATTGTTAAACGTTGGTATTTTATAAAATCAAAGCAGCAGAAACTGTTTGTCATGAAATATCTTTTTGGTAATACCGCACATTGCACATCAAATGCGCGCAGTTTTTCTTAAATTTTTTTTTTCTTTATTATGCAATGGGTAAATTAAATTTATTGCAATTCATTGTTTGATTTAAAAGAAAAAAATTATAAACCGATTTAAAGCAGATAAAATTGATCTAATTAATATAGCCACTATCTGATATTATAACGCGATAATATCAGATTTTTTTGATATCTGATAATTTTTTTAAATTTTTATATAACAAACATTTCTGAGATATCAAAGGAAAATTCAAAAACTTACATTCCAATTTATTACTCAGTTTTTCGTTTTAACCATACTTTCTAGAGGATAGTCAAGAATATTTAGCTGGGAATAGTTCTGGAAATAGTGAAATGAAATAAGAAAACGTCTTATAAGGAATCTTAGGAATATCTTCCACATTCCTGCTCCTCAACTTCCAATATGACTTACTGCTGGTGACAGAAACCGTTCACACTAATCCTAGTTGATCTGGGTGAAACAAAAAACTAACTCTTAGTTTTCCCATGATATAAGAAAAATCTTTAGCTTCTGATAAGATAATGCTACAAATCTCCCTCTTTTAGGAGAGGGATTCAACTTCCAGTTTTAACCCACACTCAAAAAGCTTAAAAGCTTTAACCGAGTATCAATCGAAATCCTTCTAAAATATATCAGCTCGGAACGTATTATAAATAACTGTGAAGAAAGTGCATTTTCTCTTACAGCTCAATAAATCGGGTGGTATCTTTATTTCCATACTTCAGTTCTTAGAAGGGTACAGAGGAATATGATATTTATGTATTTTAAAGAGAAATAGCTCGGAAATTTCTTATATATCAATATAATTTTATAAAGTTCATAACATACTTTCTGTAAAGATACGGAATTTATAAGTAAAAGAAAGGCAATATTTTTCTCACTTAATTCTACAATGCATCGTGTAGCTATTTAACTACACAGTTTTATTTCAGTTTATAGGCTTCACATGACTGTTTCAAAGGGAAACAATGAGTGATTGGAAATCCTATTTTAAATGCGTTTTGATAAACATTTGCAGCAAACACCGATATATAGCAAAAATGGCATTAGAATTAGATTTATACCGGAAACAAACAAAAATACCAAGATGTCTGCTGCATGAATAATTCTACTATGAAATACTTTCAAAATATTTCCATTGCAAAAAAATATATTGGTAAAAAGGGACTTTTATTTTTATTGCAGAATTGTTATAACGTGATTTATGTCATCTGGCTATTGTTTAATTCACAATCTAGCCAACGAGCATATTTTAATTGTTTTGTTAACATTTCACCAGAAAAATAAACAAATGTGTTTTTTTAAATAATTTTCCTAAATTATATGCCGCTATTACAAGAATTATATGTATAATATTACCTAAATTATATGTATTTTTTTTAGAAAAAGAATGATTAGTCATGCATTCTAGGTTTTAGGGCGTAAAATGAATATAAACTAATGAAACCAGTTAACAAATCGTTTACATAAATTACAAGAATATTATAAAATGATAAAAATAATAGCATAGAAAGTAAGTATAGTCCATCCTCCAGTCAGATAGCGTTCTGATACCACGATTTCCATTTAACACGGAGGTTGAATGTTCATTTATTCAATTCATAGATGAAGTCCAGTCTTTACTTACTTGTAATGTAGATATTTTTAGCCGAATAAGCAGCTTATCGGCTTAAATCTAAGTAAGAAGTTTTTTTACTGATCATCTGTTAATGCGGGGACTTCAAATCTTGTTTTTGGGTATCCGAAATCTGTCTCGTACATATACACTGTTTCTTTCTTTCTTTCTTTTTTTTATGACTTAATCTGGTTCTATAGACGTTTTAAGTATAAAATAAATAAACCATCTAGATTGAAACCAATGTGTTTCCTACGAAACTTTCTCTCATTCCCTGAATAAGTTTTTATCTCCATTTCCAGCCTATGAATGTGAACTTTCGGAGAGGCCATGGACTTCGCGAGTGCTCAGATTTTTATTTTCAGAATCCCGCACATACGCGGTTTATGCTTTATAGTGTGACGAAGAAAACTGAGCACGTATTTTGAACTCCTTTTTTCAAACATTTGAAATCAAAATCAGACAGAGAAATATAACTTTAGTAACAAGATCCCATACCAGATTTCATTTGTTTAAGTCATTGTGTTTTTAAATTAAAGCCTTTGCAAGTAAGCTAATATATATACTAAGAGACTGTCAATCCTTTAGGATTGACTTATTTCAAAATGTGATATATATCTACATTTTGGATATTAAAAATGTGGATAAATTGCATTTGTCTGTATCTATTCGTTTTGAATTTAATGTGCTCTATTGATCACTGATACGCAATTTTTACTGAATGGATATCGTGCTAAATTTTATTGATTTCGATTTTAGTACCGCATACCAAATTTTATTTGTCTAGTTCAAAGTTATTTTGAGCTATCGTTCTCAAAAATTCAAAAGGAAGAGCGGCAGGCATGCAGACTCAATTTGAAGCGTCAGGGAGGTCTGAAAGACGGCGATTCATTGAAATCTTGATGGGGCAATTTTTGACAATTACAATACTTCCTTTCCGTATATGAGAAAGTAAAAGGTTGATTAGCATTAGGTTCTTCATTAGTTTCAGAAAAAATCGTTCATAACTTCCTTGTTATTATTTATAAGCATTAATTATTAAAGTTAATATAAATTAATTATAATATTTGTAATAAAAAGCATCTCATCACTCAGTGAGAATACTGAGATAATTGGTTTTGCCCTCACTTGATTCGTTAACATATTTTCAAAATAACATGCATTAAATATACTAGCTTTAAGATATCAAACACAATTTTCCATAAACAGAATAACCTAAAAGAATGATAATATATAATAATGAATATAGAGTACAAGCAAAATAATGAATACATAAAACTCTTCTGAGATTAAAAAGGAAAACATCTAAGTTTACGACTCTAAAACAACGAAAAAATATTGATTCGTACATTCCTAATTCATCTATTAGATTTTTTTAAAAAGCAGCAAATCTTAAGGAACTTCATCTGATAATTCTTCAATACTTTGTTAACGGAATCATTAGAAAAATGTGTTTACTTTTGGTTTTAGCATGAATTTGTGTAATTCCGTTGAAGTAAATAACAGGAAATTAAATGGTAAGAACTTTTTATAGAGAAGTGAGAAATTTCTTTTGAAAACAAGGTAACCATTTGATTTTTGGTAATATAAAAGCATACATGACATAAATTATGAAGAAGGACTATAATCAAAGCACATAAGCTCAACTGCATTAACAAAATCAATAAAAATAAACTAATGATTCATACATTCCTATTTCACCTGCCAAGCTCAAGAGAAAGAACCAAATCGTATAAAAATTCAGTAACGACCTTAATTTAATATTTTGATCAATAAAATGTTAAAAAGTGTTGCTTCTACTCTGTTTTTTTAACTGTTATTCCCATTTTCTGATCATTGAAAACATTATTGTTATCTGTTCTTTCTACACTGTTTTATGGATGATTTTCTGTAACTATGCTAATGTTGATAGCGGAGAATTAAAAAGAAAAGACTTTCATCGAAGAAATTTGAAATCTTTTTAGAAAAATGTAATCAAAAGTTTAGCTTTCTATTGATGTGAAAGCGTATCTGACAAAAATTAACAAACACAGAACATAATTAATGTAATAAAACTCGGTTGCATAATAGTGAAAACATCAAAAAACGACTTTAAATCAATTGGAACGAAATACTGATACTTGCGTTTCTAATACATCAATCAGACTGAAGATGAAACTGAATACTATGGTGATCATAATTTAATTCTTAACATGGTGATCTATTATTTCTATACCATTTTATGGATGAATTTATGTAACTCTGCTAATGTTGATAGCCGAAAATTAAAAAGAAAAAACTTTAATCAAAGAAAATTTAAAGCTTTTTAGAAAAATCTAATAAACGGTTTTGCTTTCTATGTGAAAGCACATCTGACCGAAATTAACAAAAACAGAACACAATTAATTTAATAAATCTTGATTGTATAACAGTGAAAATATCAAAGAAACGACTTTAAATCAATGGGAAAATACTGATACCTGCTTCTAATGCATCCGTTACACTTAAGATGAAATCGAATTCTATGGTGGCCATAATTTAATTCCTAATATGGTGATCTATTCTTTTTACACTATTTTATGAATGTATTTCTGTAACTCTGCTAAAGAAAATTAAAAAGAAAATACTTTCATCGAAGAAATTCGAAAACTTCTTAGAAAAATGTAATAAAAAGTTTTTCTTTCTATTGATGTGAAAGCAAATCTGACAGAAATTAAAAAAATAGAATACAATTAAAGTAATAAAATTTTATTGCATAACTGTGAAAGTTCAAAGAAAAGGGCTTTAAATCAATTGGAACAAAATACTTGTACCTGCGTTTCTAATGCATCAGTCAAACTTAAGATGAAACCGAATTCCATGGTAGTCATAACTTAAGGTGTGTATTCAAATTTTTAGGGACACCATATAAAAACATAAAATCGGAATAATTTTTACCTAATATCTGTAAAAACTTCTTTGAAAAACATAAAAAATTAAATATAATTAAAAAATCTAAAATAATTAAATAAATATCAATGCTAATAAAAGAAGAAAATAGAAAAAAAAATGCCAAATTTGTGTTTCAAATTTTTAGGGACAGCTAGATGAGATGGTATATAAATTCAAGTTAAATCTTTATTATTGCTCATTTTCATTTACTACCAGTTGTTTTAATAACTTAAAAAGCTTATATTGAAAAACGTTCACGTTAGTACTTAATTTTTTGCCGAAGAAATATGGCTAAAGGTAATTGGTTATCAGATCTTGAAAAAGGCCAAATAAAAGCTTATTACAACGAAAAAAGTCTTTGAGAAATATTGCAGCCCTCATAAAACGTTCTAAACGTGCTGTGGAAAATTATGTGAAGCAGTTAAATGGGAAATCAACTGCCATTCAAAAGCGAGGACCTAAGCCAAAGCTCGATTCACATACCCGCCGGAGAATTATTCAGAAATGTGTAAATGGAAAATCATCAGTACGAAAAGTAACAAAAGAATTGAAACTGGGATGTTCTTACACTACTGTTTGGAGGTCAATCAAGAGCAATAAAAACATGAAATATGCGAAAAAGGCTTGCAAACCACCACTTGCCAAACAATACAAATTACAACGTTTATCCTGGGCAAAGGAATACATGCATTTCAAAGATGAGTGGATAGAAGTCATGTTCAGCGACGAGAAGAAGTTTAATCTAGATGGGCCAGACGGTTGGAGATATTACTGGCATGATCTAAGAAAAGAACCAGAGATTTTCTCCAAAAGGCAAATGGGCGGTGGATCTGTTATGATTTGGGGAGCTTTTAGCTTCAATAGTACATGCGAACTGGCATTTGTGAATGAAACAATGGATTCTGATCGATACCAAGAAATGTTACAAACACATTTACTTAATGCAGGACCTGAAATATGTGGTCTAAATTGGACTTTTCAACAGGATAATGCATCTATCCACAACTCAAAATCAACAAAAAAGTGGTTTATAGATAACAATGTGAAAGTTATGGATTGGCCAGGTAGAAGCCCCGATCTAAACCCCATTGAAAATCTATTGCGTCTTTTGGCAAGAACAGTTTATGATGGAGGGCGCCAATTTGATTCGAAAATGCAACTTCAACAAGCAATAATGGATGCTTGGTATTCTCTGCATCCAACACTTCTTCAGAACCTAATATATTCCATGCCAAACAGAATATATGATGTCATCAGAAAAAATGGTGCTAATATTGAACGGTAAAAAAGTTTAATTTGAAATTTTGAAACTTCTAATTCCACTGTCCCTAAAAATTTGAAACACAAAATTTGTGCTACTCTTTTGTTTAGTTATTTCAAAGTTGAAATTTATTTGTTTAATCTTTATTTGTTTAATCTAAATTATCTTACAATATTTATTTTTGTTATTTATCTAACTTGTTTCAGAAATAAATGTCAAAAATTTATTATTTACGCTTTTATTTTCATTTTTACTGGTGTCTCTAAAAAATTGAAACACACCTTAATTCTTAATATGATGGTCTATTCTTTCTACACTATTTTATGGATCAATTTCTGTAATTCTGCCAATGCTAACAGCAGAAAATGAAAAATAAAAGACTTTCGAAAATTCTTTAAAAAATTTAATAAGTTTTGCTTTCTATTGATGTGACAGCATATTTGACTGAAATTAACAAAAGAAATTAGAATACAATTAAAGTAATAAAATTTTTTTCCATAACAGTGAAAACGCCAAAAGAAATGACTTTAAATAAATTGGAACAAAATACTGATTCCTGTTTTCCAATACATCCGTCAGACTTAAGATGAAACCGAATTCTATGGTGATAATTTAATAATTTCATAAATGAATTGCTCAAAAAAAAATGTTTTGACTTCCTTTTAAGCTAAGATTTTCATTTCTTGATTGCCGAAAAGAAAAAAGAAATGCTAATGGGAACTAGCTACTTTTATAATCGATTCTAAAAGAAACCAGAAAAATAACTTTATTTAAAAAAAAGGACTTTCCTATTTCTACATATGCTTTATTGTATTTGTGTTATTACGACATAATATTTCATCACTTCTTTGAATTTTAAGAGAATTGCATAAAAACTTAAATAAACCGCATAACAAAAAAGCCCTAGAAATCTTTGAAATTCTTTTTTTTTCTTTTGCTTAAAAAAAAACATGCAAATGAAAGAAAACAAACAAACAAAAAAAAGGTTTCAATTGATTCGAATCATTATTCAAAACCTTTTGTCAGCCTGATCTCTTGCGTCATCATATCTGCGACATTTTCACAAAGGCACGATTGTAAGACGATGATCGTATATACAAATTGATGAAATCGTAGCTTGTCTATTCATTTCTACAGTGATTAATGCGAGTGCTTAACTTCTTTCTCCCATTGTGGCAAGAAAACGAGCTCGCACTTGAGCGCATCGAGCCGGAGAAAAAAAGTGAGTGAAGATAAGAATAGTAAAGATCCATTGTGTGTGCAAGCACTTCATTGAAAAAGAGGATTATCTGAAGAAGCCACTTTGTCGAGAGAGTATTTTTTAGCACTTAACGTGTTCGCCAGGAATTGTTCCTGCGAGGAAAGAAAAAGGTGACAAAAAATTCCACAGGTAATTGTGACTTCTTATGAGTGACGAACGATATATCTTGGAGGCATTACAGAAGCACAAATCGGAAAGCGAACAACTGTCTTTTATTAAAAAGATATCCTTATCGAATTCGTGAAACGGTTTTCATGAGCTTTGCATTAAGCGTGAGATTTTTTTCTCAGGTAGTTAGAATGACGTGTTAATATTAATTCATTTCCTGTATTTGACACATTGATATCTAGGCATAGAAATGTTTACATTATAATAAAAAATGAAAAAGTTTTTCTTTAACTTACCATAACCGAGAATAAGCCTTTATAAAAAATCTTTTCTACACATTTTATTTTCCAATTGACATCTAACAGTGTAAAAAAGGTTAAAAATAAAATAGAACCAGGATATCTTTTTTTGAAATTTAGAAATTATTTTTTCTCATTTACTTAGACAAATATACTAGTGGAGGCTTATTTTTCTTAATTTAAGATTACTCAGATTTATATTTGTTATAATTCTAATTTCACATAAATTTCGGTTTTTGTAATTTCTGCTCTGTTGTATCCGTATAAAATAAGGAGAATGAATTTAAGAATGAATAACTTGAGCAAATGGAGGAAGTAACATTTTTAAAAACGAAATAGTTGTTGAAGAATTTCCTAAAATAATACTTTGTTGCATTCTCAAAGCTTTACAAATAAATTTGTCTACTAAACAATAATTAAAACTTTGGGAATTGATATTATGTCCTGAGACACAGTTAACTAATATTAATTATGCGGTAATAAATATCAGCTAAGGAAGCCAAGACTATAAAACGCATTCTAACATATAAATTTTGTTTTTTCTGAGAATTAAGCTAAAAAGGATATTATGGAAAATTGCATAAATATGCTTTTTTTAGTTAAAATTATGAAGTCATTTCCAACGGCATCACATTATGTCATATATACAACTCATGTAAAATCGTCGTTTTATATGTTGCCGTATGATATCACACTCTTTTCTTCTGCAAAACTCTCAGTATATTCCAAAATTGTTTTGGCTTGTGTTCGCTTTTATTCATAAAAAGAGGATAAAAGCTTTCTAGATAAATTTTACATAGAA
>JAPMOR010047542.1:304959-371313 GCA_026543865.1 Argiope aurantia | reverse complement strand
GAAAATGCCAGAGTGATGAAAAGTTTGCCCATAGCACAGTTTTAATTAATCAAATTCCCTTCCAGAATTGTAATAATTGCATGTATGGTTTCTTCTGATATAGATTCGCTTACTATAACACAATTATTATTCATAGGAAGATACCAAAATTTTTAAAAGCAAAAATGAATGAAAACCCATAGATTTATCGCCACAAAGGAATGTTTAACTCTCTATTTGATGTACGAATTTAACCCAAACACGTCTGAGTTTTATCATATTAATAAATTGCTTTTTTGTTTTGGAATATAAAAGAATACGAATTAAATTTACAAAACAATGTGCTGCTAAAGTAGTTTTATCAAAATATGAATGCGGCGCCAAATAAATTACTTTCAAAGCCTGAGTAAAAATAAACTAGAAGTTTGTATAAGAGTCATATTATTCCTTCTGTTTTTCACTGTTTGAATTCTTCTTTGAAAATGATGAAAAAAGGGTTTTTTTTATTGCTCTGAAAGAAAACAGCCAGGATTTATGCATCAATCTAATTTGTTTGTTTTGCAATGGTATATATGAAATACGCAATATTGAAAAAAAAGGCTAATACTGCAAAACTCAGCGTCAGCTGGAACGCTTCGATTTAAAAATAAGTTTATGTACTCATTTTTATTTTTATTTCAGTTTTTAGATGATTTTTCTCTTTATTTTTTTTCAGTGACAGCAGAAGCATTTATACATTTTTTTGTCTGGATATTTTAGTAAGCCTCTGTGACGACAATGCAATTTATTTAATAATCTTTGTTACGTCTTAAGCAATTACTTTTCTATTAGTCCACAGTTTAACAACAACCAGATGTAGGATCATAAGCAAACAATTTGAAAATATTTAAAACTCGTTTCAGTGGTGTATAAAACATTTTTAAAATTTTCATACCTAGAAATGGAGCGTCAAATTTCATTTATAAGGAAAAACAGTTACAACAAACCTTATGTGCTTATCTTAATATAATAACAGTAATAAAAATATAAAATTATTTCCTGATCTATATTTTTAGAAATAGTGAAATAATAATTTCTTATGTATTTCTATTTTCCTATGTTATTCGAGAAATAATCAAAGTAAAAAACTCCAGAACCCTCCACCGATTTACAAAAATTAATGACGAAGTGGAAAAATTGACTTGACAATAAAAGGAGCAGATGATTGGACTGATAAACAATAAAGAGACAGAATAAAATCAGTTCGGAAAGATATGCATATAATTACAACGGGATTTACCTGGAGAATGTCGGAATCGTAAAATAAACATGCAGGCATTATAAGTTCACAATTTCAGTAAAAGGTAATGTATGGTATTGATGGATTTAAACGAAGTCTAAGTATTGTCACAGTGGACTCAAATTGACTTACCGATGAAACGAGCAAAAGATTTGACTAATAACCAATCAGGAGACGGCATAAAATTAGTTCGGTAAAATATGCATATATTTGCTTCTTGATTTACCACAGGATTGTCGGAATGTTAATAAATCATGCAGGCGTTATAAGTTAATCATTTCTGTAAAGGCTATTGCATGTTATTGATGGTCTTAATCGAAGTCTAGGTATTGTCTAAACGGGAAAGTCCAATACGCTATCATCCGAGATCACTGGAATGTTGGAAGAAGATTGATTAGTATGATTGAGGAATTTGGGATCGTTGACAACATCTTGCCACGAGCTTAGATATCATTTCAAAGTACAGAGATAATTGTCTGAAGTTTTAATAGAAGTTATCCAAAAGCAAGCATAGTGATGGACGATAGGTGTCTTCACCGACAGATATAAAAGGACATGCGATAGCAGCTATTCTACCAAAGTTCTTGCTCACTCGCTTCAATTTTGCAGATGTTATGTGTCCTCATTTTCTCTTCTGGACGATAATGGAAAGACTCGTCACACATTGGTTGTCACTGAGGTTCTACAATGGGAGCCCATATATTCAAGGATTGGTACAAAAATCTCCAGTCTTGAATTCAATCGAATTCGTCATGAGGCATTCTAAGGAGTATTTGGCAACATGTCACCAAACTTCAGCAATAATTTCATATCTATGATTGTCTTTACAAAAGGGATGGCAGGAGATATCCAAATAACTTGTTGCTAATGTCATACTCAGCATGACAGATGATCCATGCAAGTTTATCATACATCCTACAAAAGTTTGAAATTTTCTTTCAGTCCCGTGACATAGACTTTTCTTTTTCTGCTTTTAGCTCTTTTGTATCCTTTATATTCCTTTTTTTTTAAAGTTTTGTCCGCTTTACCCTTATTCAAACATCTTGAGAATTTTACAGCCTGATTTGAGTGGATTTTAACGCTTACAATAAGAAGAACGTTATTAAAAAAATTAAATAACGTTATCTCTTTAATTTTTGTGCACCAATATAAGCATTAATTGTATCATGTTTTTCTTATTTCTTTCCGTTAAGGAAAGCATATGATTTTCATATTTTATATGAAATAATTTTTATTTAAAAATCGCCATTCATTTAATATTAACTAATTCTCAATAAATAATATTAATATGCGCGAAATGTCATTGCATATTAAATATAGAGTTTTAAAATTCACACAAAATATGCCTAGTTGTTTAAAAAAAGATTCAGCAATAGATTTATTGAATAAAGGGTCTTCATTCAGCAAAAAGATATATAATTTTGGGTTTGCAATTCAAAATCACAAAGAACAATTTTTATATTTAATTTTATAATAAAATATTTAATACAAAATTTTTTCTTGTTTCTTTGTTCTGGTTTGCTTTTAAAAAAATTTTATTCCTTTTAAATTAATGATTGTTTTAATAAGCATTATTTTAATTTGGCATTTTTATCAAAAATGAACTGATATATAGTTATTATACACTTTTTATTTTTTATTTACCTTTTTTAATCAAGTTTCTTTTTAATATTGTTGGAAAGGTTGGTCGAAATCTCACTTAAAATTGTCAGCAATAAATTTTGCCTTAATTCCTACGTAAAACATAAATTTAGTTATAATAAAAAGTTTACTTGTTCTATTAATTTAATCCTTATGTAAACACAAATTAAGCTATTACAATATTTAGTTACTACTGTGAATATAAATTGAGGATGATTTAGGTCACAGGGGACATCTATTTTAATGTGTTTCAAAAATAATATACTACAGTTGCTTGATAATATAAAAATGCATTCGAAATGAATAAATACAGAAACGCCAAAAAGAAAAAATATTTCAATTTGAACGAAATTTTAAATGCTGCTTTGAAAGTGTACAAATATTAACATTCCCATTGAATTAAAATGAAGAAAGAATTGTTTTCACAGCTTTAAGTTAATGAAATTATAGAATTGTTGAATATTTATTGATGAATTTTTTTATTAATTTTAAAGAAGTGAAAAATTTTAGAATAATTAAAAAAAATTTCTTTGTAACCTATGAATAAGATCTCCTACACCTGCTATTCTTTCATGAAACGATCTATATCAAAAACAATTTTAGATGAATAATTTCTAAAATTATAACTTTAAATCCCGAATGACAAAAAAGAAAATTACTTTTTTGAAGAGTAGATTTTCCTAAACAACTTTTCCCTGAATTAACAATTAATAAAAATCTTATGTTGAAAAGAAACAATAAATTAAATTCCTGTCTGAAAGACTATTACAAAGTTAATACATCAAATAAAATGAGTTTTTAAAAATTGAATGTAAAGCAAAATGATCAAAATAACAGTTTTGATACTTCAGTTCTTAAATTCCGATAAAAGAAGAAGCATTGAAAACAAAAAGGAAAAAAAAAAAGCTCTAAAGAATGTAAACCCATCTTTAATGAAACGTTGCTGCTTTATATTCATCAATATTTAACAAAAAATTCCCAAGTTGAAAGCAAAAACATTTATAAGGCATTTTAATTATTCAAAATTTTTATTTAGAATTTTTCATTGTAAAGTTTTAAAGATAGATATTTTGAATCTGAAACAAGAAGATTAAGAAAAGAGTTAAGATTAAAAAAAAAGATATTTAATTAAATATTAAAATGGTCATTCTGAATCCGGCAATGAATTCGAATATGATATTAATTTAGCTTTCTTTGTTTTATTTTTGTTTTGCAGCAATTTCAAACGAACATCAAAATGCGTTTGTTAGAAGAAAATAATAAAATAATGTTACTTTCGTCTTTTATGCTGTACATATTTTATAAGTAAGAAAACTATTTTAAAATTTTCCTGAGTCATCTTTTGAGAATTTCAATAAATGGAAAAATATGAACAATGAAGAACTTTCTAACAGAAATTTATATTGTATTCAGAAAAGAAAATGTCACCTTGGGGAGAAATTTACAATATTTATTTTGTCTCACTCTTGCAACTGAAATTCATGTATTATATTCTCAATTTTTATTTCAGAACATAAACTTGCCGCGGATTGCTTATTGTTGAATACAATATTCACTTATGAATATTTGTTTAGGAAAACTTCCAATATGTACTTTAGTCATGTTCATTGTACAAATGTTTGATGTGAAATTTTTATTCATTAAATAACTCTGTTTTAGTGTATTAAGAAATAATAAAAAAGAAAAATATAAGACTTATTTTAAAGTAAAAAAAACCCTTTTAAGCTCATTTCATTCATTAAATATTCATTCAATTGGCTATTTTAAAATTTTATTTGAATTGTCTGCTGAATTGTGCAGGCGTTGCTCCAAAGCCAGATATCATTTTTCATTGTGAAAATTACATTCCAGTAAAGAAATAGGTGCTGTCATCTCAAATTTCGAAACTTTTCCACTGTAGTCATAACTTTTTTGCCTTTCATGTCATTCTATAAAATTTATATTAAAATATATACATCCCCAGTGAAATTTCATTTATTTGTACAATGAGATTAAGGGTTCATATTTCGATAAAAAAAATTTATACTCCCTGTATTTCTAATTTGTGTAAAACCCACTTTTAAAATTAATCATTCAATTAATGTTTGCAGTCACATAAAATGTATTTTGCGAAAGATAATTTCAAGTGCTTTTTTTTAATTTGCAGAAGAAATATTTTCACTGATTAACCTACAACCTCTTATTATTGATTTTAAGGAACAATGAAATAATACTTAAAATTTAACGCAGTAATATAAATAAAATATGTAGCTTACTAAAAAATCAAGAGAATCATCAAACAAAAGATAAATTTGACATAATTTTGGTCTCAATAAAACTTTAAGGTTAGTCTGACAAGTGGTTGACGAAGCCATTTAGTTTATAATGAATGCTTAAGCTGTGTATATTTAATTATATTGCTAAGCAAAAATCCTTCCAGAGGTTATACAGCAAAATAGAAAAATCCAACAGGCTGAATAAGGGATAATGACACTTTATTCTGCACAAAAATACGAAACAACAGTAGCAAAACAAAAGAACAAGCACTTGCAGTAAACAGTAGAACACATGCAGTAAATTTCTTTTAAACAAAAGCAACAACCCAAAACGCTCGGAGAGAACTCATTAGTCATCAGTATTCAAAGAGAGAATTTGTTGAACTACCCATATCACTCGACTCTCTCGCTTAAGCTCACCTCAACTGGCAATGACTGGCGGACTGATTTTTGTCTCAACTTCACTTTTTATAACAGAGCATCGAATATTCTGAAACAAACTCCGGAACTCGAGTCTTAATGAAAATACCGCCAAGATTCTCGAATATTCTATTTCAATTTGTCTCCAAATGATCACAGAGTCACCCATTCAGCATTCATTAGTGTTATCTATAAAACTCTCTTCCTTACTAGAAATCTAACTAAGCAGGGTAGCAATATTATAAATTCGTAACAGTGTTAAATATTGACTCATACATTATTATGCCTCTTTGAATAAATTTGACCACGCGATGCAATCTCATCAGCTTTCAATATACTCGAATATTCTAAAATCCCACCTCCCTGTAATGCAGATTTTATGTGAAGATGTTTTGCATAAGTATTTAATCGAATCGTGGCTCTATCAAAAAATTTTTAAGGTTTTACATATATTTCCAATCAGTAAAATAATTTAAATGACTTAAAGAATCATACTTTATATTTTCTAAATCAATAAATGTACTGCTGAAAAAAGTTACGAAATCTAAATTTCTATATAATTCCTCAGTCTTTTTAGTCATATATAGTAAAATTTTCTTGACATTTTAATATTTTAAATTTTTAAAAATTCCATAAAATTATGTGCCCCAAACTGGCAAGTTATGAAGCTTTGAAATTATTTTCAACTAATCAGCTGACACGTTGGGCAAATGCCATCCGGTATATGATGAATTTTATTGAAGCAACCCCAGAAATAGTTTGAAATAGTGATACTCGGAGCTTCCTAATTCGATCAGTTTTAGTCGCAAAAACAGGAACTTTTTTTATTGAAATGGTGTATTGTCTATAATACTTTATTAAATATAACTAACAGAAATTGTTTCAAAATTTAGATTTCCTAATTTTTTCAGCACTACATTAATTGATTAAACAATGTAAAACGCAAAACATCCTTTAACGCATTCTTTTCAGCCAAAGTATATACCGTTCTCTAAAGAGAGTATTATAAGAAGTTTAGTTATAAAAACGTCCCACTTAGAAGCAACACTATGGTTATATTCGAGTGCACTTCATAATTTTGAGCCTCGGTCAGATGATAAGGTGACGCTGAGCTGGCGGCTACTCTCCAAACCTCTGCACTACACAAAGGCAGGACATTTGACTTACAATACATTTAACGCATATTGCCTTACATAAAAGACGGATCTCCACCGCAACAGTAACACTGGTGGGAACTGTGGCTGAGTCATAAGGGCCATCACCGGCCACGGTACAATCCTCCCCGAAGGAAGTACGTCCCGTCCTCGATGAGAGGAGTCAGATCCCCCATCTATTTGTGTACCCTCCAGGGTGGCGAGATCCAACCACCATGCCAGAAGCATCTCATCCTCATTTCGAGGTGCCTCCTCCCTCCATGGATTTACGGATTTTTGGTAAAATCGGGTTTTTGAACCAGGAGTCCTCCGGTCCCGAAGTTGAGACCTTACAACAAGGTCTCAGCTTACAATAAGGCCACCACGTTCAAAACTAAAAGTGTAGAAACTAAATATTGTTTTTCGATAAGAGTTAATAGGCTGTAATATAAATAATATATTAAAATGATCTTAGTTTTGACAATATTTTTTGACTATATATATAAAGCTAATGCTAAAGAGTTTTGCTAATAAAAATTGATTGAAATATATTCAATAATAATAAAAATTAAAATGAAGATAACCGAAAATCTGAGACTATCATTATTTATTAAAGCGATTATTCACCTTCAAGATCTCCGGATTTCCATAAGATAATTTTTTATACTTAGTTTTTTGATCATTGAAGAACTCGATTCTATTAATGGATATATTACCATTTAAATTTGAATAAAACTTTTCGCTTTTTGCTTTTCTCCGATCAAACATGCAACCTGAGAAAAAAAAATTCATTTAATTTCCGTTTCTTTACTCCCGATCCATTATTTAAAGCCTTAATCATTTATCTCCATTTTTTTGCACAAGAAATAATTTTATCAGTTTTATCTGAGATTACAGAAAAAAAAATCTCATTCTCTTTTCTAAATAGTTCTAGAGGAAGAAAGAAAAAAAATATTATCATTACTACCTTAATTAGGAAGTGGACCCATTTCTTCATTTGGAAGATACATATTGATTAGTTCCAAATGATAAGGTAGGCTTTCTTCCTCCTTCTTAATGTTATAAAACGGAAGCAAGCATGAGGTGAAATCCCATTCCATTAGAGCGTGCAACTGAGAAAACAGCAGTAAAGCCCTCAGAGGTTTTCCTTTCTACCGGAAAGATATTACTACCGGCAGGCTCCGGAGAATATGTCTGCCCAGGACAAAACCTTTGAGGATAAGGTAGGAAAACAACGACGAAGAGTCATTTAATCCATTAGCAGTCCCCTGGCGATGCATGATATCGAGCCTGCAAGCATTTTACTACTTGCCTAACGCTCTTATTCACTTCAGCAGACATAGCAATTATGCTCATCTGCTCTGGAGATCGAGGCAATAAAGTCATTTAAGGATAAGATGACCTCGTTTATCAAATATTTGTCTATTGTTCGAGTCACTGCAGCATTTTACAGCGAGAGCTCTTACGCACATTCCGGGGCTGTTAGACGGTGTGCTTAACAGCTACCTGGGAACTCATCTGGCACCGACCACCCCTTTGAGTACCCCCTTCAAGTATCGCTTTTAGCTCACGAGAAAGGTGGAACCATCTGCTGGTTTCACACTCAGCCCAACAGGAACCACTCCTCATTCGAAACAGGGAGGTCGAGTTTAATGTTGGGGAATAAATTTCCATATTAAAGACAGCTTTAATGAGGAATGGAGTTTAAGAAATGAACTCGGTCTCATGATACCCGCTACTTACGAGGGTAATTATCTTTGCGTGGTGCGGATTTTACTGATACAACTAACTGTTCTAAGAAACTTTTCTACATATTTTGCAGGATAGGGGGGTAAGAAAGGAAAGGTTAAATTTGATTAAAAATATGGTATTTGTAACGAGTAAGTTTACGGGGAATTTTTCAGACAAATATTTATAACAGTTAATAAAAGAATTTATTAAAATTCTTCAATGTTTTTGAAAGCATTAATCACCGACAAAGATAGAACACACATGGCTAGTCAGTGAGATTAGAATAATTTACAAAAAAATATAAAAATATGTATAAATATATAAATATGTATAATATGATTTTGAGTGCTCGATTGCAATTAATTTGATTAGTCTTTTATTTTTATATTATTGAATGCTAATAAAATATCTTCATGACTCTGGCTGTTTAAAATGTAAATTTAACCTTTTTATTTAATACAAAAAGTCAATCAGAAATTTCATTATGAAATAAATTTTCTATGGAATTTTAAATTATTGATAACCTCCATAGTACATAGTTGTTATGTTCTTTAATAAAGCTACGTTATGTGAAGTAAATAATTAATTCAAAAAAGGAAGTCAGCATCCGAAATGTTCTTCTTCCTCCCCAAAAGAACGCACTTTCTATTACATTTTTTAATAAAATGAACAATCTATTTTAAAGAAATTTAACCCAACAATGGCATGTTACACAAGCCATTATTGGGTTAATTGGCATCATCACAATAATGCATTTCATGCGTAACGCTTCCTGCATCATCACGATAATGCATATATACCGACACTTCATTGACGTATTCTTCCTCTGAAATTCCTTCGCAATTTCTTACCCTCTCTTCTGTACTTTCTTTTCTTTTTCTAAAATAATTATTAATTTAAATTGCTTGCATTTAACTCTTTATAGCTGTGATATTCTGCTTTATGACTTCGCCTTCTTTCCCCCATTGGAAGAATTCTACTAAGAAAAGGATCTCCAAAAATAATAAATTGATCTGTGTTAAGAAATGCCTAGACTTCAGTTAAATTTGGTTCTTTCTTTTGCTTTTTCGAGTAAAAGTTTCAATTTCATATCATTCAGTTTTCTTATAACCTTCTGAATCATGTTTTCAAACGTCATATGTCATTTCTATCAAATTTATTTCTTCATTTTATCCTTCAATATGTGAATTTTGGATAACTTACTTTTAGAAGCCTCATTGGGTAATAATAAAATCTTACTCTTGAAAATGGTATATTGTAAGAAGTTTTCTCTCTAAAATTACATTGAAGTGAACTTGTTATAAAAGTGGCATATGTTAAGAGGGAAATAACAGCACCTGAGATAAAATTGTTTTCTGATAGCATTAAAGTAAGACTCGCATTTTTAGTACACTATTTAAATATTTTCCGTATGAAATTTGTGCGTGTACACATCAGCCTCTTCAGCTATGGACCTGTCAGCTGGCACATGTTAATTTGACGGCGAATGTGAAAAGTCCTTCCATTGAAGTGAAAGCAGAACTTTTTATAAGAAATTACGAAGTCTGTGTCAAAACCATCAGAATTGCTTTAAAAAGTTACAATCGTATAACTGCATAAAATTAATATTAATGGTTTTTTTCTGACATTATCTACGGGCTTAAGAAAACTTAAAAGAAATATAAAGCCCTTTGAAAAATTTATAAAGTTATATTAAAAGACAAATTGTATTAACATATGTGTATGTACAGTGATTTATCACAATATTTTCTACATCTTGTAATATTTAATATTTTATGAATAAGTCAAAATAAAATTAGTGTTTCTAATCATTTCCTGATAACGACTAAAACGGCGCTCAGTTTACGGAAGTGCTATTGTTTCTTTTTGAAATACTTATAAATAAAGGAATAAAAGTAATAATAGAAGAGAGTTTCTTGGTGATAATTGGCATAGCATAGAAAGATCCTGGTGGCATGCCTTCTATATTCTTAACTGCTAAAAATAAATTAATTAAATAGAATTCAGATAAGTTTGTATTATTCTGATAATAAGCAAAAATTGATAAAAAGTTGCATTTCTTATCTTTCTTCTTCTTTTTTAGACAATTACAATATTAATTGTTGTGTAAATCTCATCTGAGAGAGAATTATAAAGAAATATTCTTCTGAAAATTTTAAAATTCCTTCTGAATACATTAGTTTAAATTTTAGCTCATAATTATTTCTATGCAACCAATTTTAAATATTAAGGAATTAACAGTAATATACAATAGTTTTAATTTTAGTTCTTTATTGTTTCTATGTAACCAATTTTAAATATTGAAGGGTTAACATCAGTAAATTCTTGTAGATTTAATTAATTTTTAAATTAATGCGTTAAAGTACAAGGTCATGGAATAAATCTATATTGTTACAAATAATTAATTAAATTGCTAAAAAATATAGATTTCTCTATTTTTAAATGCCAAAAATAGCAAGTTTTTGAAGAAGGAGGAAAATGGTAGAATAGAAAATAACCATTATCATTTACATTTGTATTAACGTTTAATTATTATTGTTAGAAATGCAGCCGTGTGCTGACGATCCCGCATTTTCACGAAAGCAACGGTATCGCTCAACATAACAATAAAGAAAAACGTGATCATTCAGTTTCCGCTCCTATCTCTCTTTTTCCTTTTTTTAATCTACAATTAAATCTCTTATAATTTGACAAGTTAATAGAAAGTTTGATTTAATTCTTATAGTTAAAATGTGACGAAATAAAGATAAGAGAATAACCTAAGAAAGAGAGATTTCGGTGTAAAAACGTTTCGACACATCAAAGACTTTTTCTCAACAATCCAACTTCAAATCACCGAACAATTTGGATAATTATATGGGTTTCAAATTCACGAAAGCTATTTTAAAACATTCTTCGCAAAACGTAAATGATGTATTCCAACTTTATACTCATTTTGTTCTGTAAAAATACGTTTATATTGCTGGCGTCAATTTAAAATTTGTCCACTTCATTTCAGATGAACTCAAGTTATTCTCCTCTTTAATTATAAGAATTAATTTGCATATTCTATATTTTTCATATTAACGCGATGCATGCATAATATGACTTTTTAGAGGTGAGAATAAAAGTCATATAATTAATCCGTATAATTAAATTTCGGTGAAATAATGATCAGAGAATAATCTAAGAAAGAAAGACTACGATGTAAAAAAGTTTCTAAATATCAAAGCTTTTTTCTCAATGATCGAACTTGAAATTGCCGAACAATTTGGGTAATTAAATTTGTTACAAGTTCGTGAATGCTATTTTTGAGCATTCTTTGCAATATACAAATCATATACTTTAACTTTATTTTTATTTTGTATTCTAAAAATAAGCATAATTTATATTGCTGCCATCAATTTAAAATTCATCCACTTCGTTTCAGATGAACTCAAGTTCTTCTCTTCTTTAATTATAAGGATTAATTTACATATTAATTAATTTTCTTATTAACAAGATGCATGCATAATATGACTTTTTAAAAGTGAGAACTTTTTTTAAATAATAAAATAACTGCTTATTGCTTTCTATTGATAAGAAGAGAAAAATGTCCAAAACGCACTCAGATAATCCGATAAAAAATTTCCCTTATTCCGTAACAAAATAATCGATATCCATTCGCATTTGAAATGTGCTTCAAAATTTTAATCAATTTTTTTCTTAGGGGGAAAAAATGAAAAATCCTCCCTTTTTTTTCCCTCCTCATCTGGATGTCACCATCTACATTCCCTCTTTGACTAATATAGCTCCAATCTTACTGTTATTTGTTACTTCCTGCACGAACTGCATCGCGTGCTAGCGTTTTCTGTAATTCTAATGAACTATGCCACCCTTTCTTGGATTAAGATTAATGACCCATCTGTTTTTCCATATTCAATAGATAAAAACTTCATCTCTTAAACTTTATCGAACATTTTTCTTAATCCAAGTTGACGCCCTCCAATTCGTATTCTCTAATAACTTCTTTCGCATTCTACTTAGCATTAAGATACGACTCAAAAGTGTGAATGAAACGTTATCGCATTTTCAGTCATCAACTTTTGGAAATAAGATAATTAAAGAAAGAAGAAGAATGAGCAAAGACAAATTATTGGACAACAGAAGAATTGCGAATTAGGCCTGAAACAAATAAAGATTGTTTTCTCTGATGTGATTGCTTTGTTTCTTTTTGCAGATCAGCTGTCGCCAGTAAAAAAATGTTGATCCTTTATTCACTTAAGAAATTAATGGGTACCTGCTAATCAATCAATTGGAATTAGCTATGAAGATGACAGTTAGAAAAATTCCTATAGCATTCTTGCGATAACAGTAATCTGTGAATAATATTTTCAAAATATTTTAGAAAAAAATCTGAAATTTTTATGCGTCACATTTGAGTGACATGATGTTCAATGGGTTAAAAAATTTTCTGGATCAAGTAAAATAAATATAATACAAATAACTTAATGCTACATTGCAGGCGTCTGGTACTTGAAAATTAAAAAAAAAATATTTTCTTAAAAACTTTTAAATATATTTTTTTTATTTTTTCTGATTCATTGTATAATTTGATTGATTTGGTTTCTATATTTGTTGCAATGAGTCGATTTGAAATTGTTCAATGAAAGCAAAAGTTTTAATAAGTTTAGTTTAGTGTAGTTATATTAACGTCCGGTTGAAAAGCAACACTAGGGCTATTTTGGGACGGAGTTCTTAATTTTGAACCGCTGTCAGATGATGAGGACGACCCCTGTCCAGTCTCCCATACCACACCAGAGGGAGGACGTTTGGCCCCTGATGAATTTAAAGTGCACCAAATGCTTTAAAAAAGAAACGAGTAAACTATTACAGAAATAATAATTTCTGGAGAATACTTTTTTATGTAAAAAAAGAAGAAAAAAAATATAGTTATTATAGTTATAATAAAAAGCGGCTAATTTCGAAGGCAAAAATATATAAAGAAATTAGTTTATAATAATCATATTTTAAAGATGGTTCAATTGAATCTTTCTCAGATTTGATGAAATTGATGATGAAATTCCTGCCTATAATTGCAAATTATTCCTATTTTGATGCAAATTATTCCAATTTCATTTTAATGTCCCTTACTGCACTGGTTCAATGTAGAAAAGCTTCACTATGCTAGAAGAGCTTTAATAGGAAATGGTATTTTCGCTGTAAGCTTTTTATTGATACATGGAAGAATTCCATTTAAGTCAAATTTATCAAAAAGTTAATAAATTTCAAATAGAGAATGAAAATCATTATGAAAAAAGATTATTCGGCTGTCATTTTCATTTAATATTAAAAGCTTATTTTTCAAAATATTTTGCATCATAAATAAAAGACCAGATATGAAGATTATTTATTTTATAATTGACTTCCAGTGAGGAAAATATTAACTCTAGAACTAACAAGACCATCATTTAGATGATTTTCAAATTTCATGCTTAAAAATTTTGATAAAATTTATGCATTGTTTTAGAACTTTATTATGACTTTTAATGAAATATAAGTAAAATTACATATTCCTATTCAATTTTCAATCAGTCATTTTAACTTCCATAATCAGTATGACCTATACCTATTAATAACAAGACCCGCCAAAATAACAACTTTAGAAATTTCAAAGTTTATAATATTTAATGCATCATATATGCAATGATAAATATCAAAACGTATTTGCATTCATTTATACATCGCTTTCAACCATTTCCTGGAAATTTTTGAATTACATTTTTTATACGAAATAATATTGCTTTATCCAAAATGTTCGACATCCGTTATAGTGTGATCTATTTTATTCCGATTATTGTTGTGTTGTGAGTTATGGCACTTTACAAGTCCGCTGACAGTTATCTGTCAGCGATTTAAGTCGAGTAAGTATATCTTGTTTTTTCAGTAGCGCCAACTAGGGCGAAGATTACGACTTAGCTACTTAATGCGTCACATTCGCTGGCACAAGTCCTTTTTACAGGGGGGCACATTAACACACCTCACAGATAGAACACAGAAGAACAACTATGCCCGAACCGAGACGTCCAGATCACAGGGAAGACGCACTACCCCAATGCCATGACGCCGGCCATTCCGATTATGATTCAGTTTAGAACTCAAAGTTCTAACCGGTAAATGTAATTACAGCGCAATCATTATAAAACTGTTTTACATGATTTTTAATTAATAATTAAGGAATTATTATATTAAAAGTTTTTATTTAATTATATTTTTTTATTTACATAAACTAAGCTAAAAGTTACAATGGAAGCCATGATGATCAAAAACCCGTCAATTTGATAGGTGTGGTAAAACTAGGAATATATTTAACATCGGTAGCTCTAATTTTAAGAATAATAAACGAAAACTTATGTTGTTATTATTGACACCCTGTTATTTGTGTTTGAAAATGCAACCGTTACCTTACAAAAGACTTAAAAAATTCCATTTTTGCATAGTAAATTAACTTTTGGCTTATTTTAAAAATTCTCATTTTAGTAAGGAAAAAAGTCAGATTTGCAAAGTTTAGTTCATAACATAAATATACTAATCAACAAAATTACCAGTTTTAAGTATTCAACAAATTTTGAATTGAAACAACTATTTCTACCTTTCCATTGCTTCAATTTTAAGATTTGATTAAAAGAAATTAAGAAAAATTAGAATTTGTAGCGTTATTCTTATTACACATTTATAAATGAAAATAAGAATTCCGGTGGCGAATTTCTGTTGAGTTGCAGCAAATATATTTATACCCAGAGATTACCATTTAAATTCTATGTTCCACACCGAAAAAAAAAAGAATGAAATAAATCTGCAGCGCTGCTACATTTGTGAAAATTCTGTTCGCAAAAGCAACCCTAAAGTTGAATAATTCACGATTTACCTTAGTAGAAAAAATGACTGAGCTCCCTCCTTGAATCGGTTTTCCCTTTCATCGATTCTTACGGTGAATTCGGTCAATGGCAGACCACGTTTAATAGAAGGAACATTCGTTATGTGAGGCTTAGTATACCATAACGAGATCTCCAGGGTCTGCGCTGAACATTCTGAGCCCTGAAACCCAATTAGTATATCTAGCGACGATGGTTTTGTGCCTCTTTCGATGGCTTCCGGATTTTTTTTTTCGTCTTTTTGCTTTTGAAGAAGGCAGACAAAAGAATCTTTCAGATCAAGGCAAATTCAAGCACTGCTGTTCTTCAATTTAGGGTCTGCTCTCTTCGAACTAGAAGATAACATTGATTTTTAAGACTTGATACTACATATTGGAATCTGGACATTCTTAAATTTGATGAAAGTTCATTTGGGAAGTTAGCTGTAAGGGATACTAAGGGGATTTACTTTGGAATATTATATATAAAAGAGAAAAGTGAAAGATGTATTGCTATTTTGAGTATCTGAGAAATAATTGATAAAAAATAATTAAAAGAGTAGGCAATGATGGTCATTATTTTATAAAAAGAGTCACTATAAATTATTATTTATCATTTTATTCATGTTTAATATGTTTTAAAATATAATAGATAACGTAACAAAAAGAAATTAATTCCAGATTATTGGTCAAGTTTAATTTAGCAGACAAATTAATTGATTATTTGAATTCTTTCTATATTTTGTGGTTCAAAAACTATACTAATATTTATTTAAAATAAATATAATGACAATTTCTTAATTATAGCTTCAGCTTGTGAAAATCTTTCTATCATTTCAAAGCTTGAAATCTTCTCCGTTGCATGTTATTATTTTTTACTTACATTCAAAGATAAATATTTGTCCCCAAATTATGAGCCAAACAATTCTTACTTAACATTTACATTATCTTATAAAATACCGAAATCTTAAATAAAAGGATGGAAATTAATGTAAAAGTTTACATCTGCATGTTGAAATTTAAGTCAGTTTTTGAGATAGATTTCAATATTCAAAAAAACCCGAAAAGTACCAAAGTATACTCTAGTACAGCTTTTTTTTAAACATCCATTTGATTCTTTTATTTCCAAATGCTTAATATTTATCTGAATATGAATATATCAGCAGACTACGGTATATCAAGATTTCTATCAACATCACAAAAGCATATGTCTACGGTATTCATTTAACATAGGAAAATAAAAATACGCTAATTCCACAGAAGTTAAAATTAAATATATTGTACTAGATAGCTACCGGTTTAAATAATAATTCTATTGTAGAACATTAACACTTCCATTTAGATCGAAGAAACTAAGTGCTCTTTGATTTCCATCGGATATCTCAATAATATTTGATGGATCAGCATTTAAGATACAATTCATCCATTCGAATTTCATTCGTATATTTCCATATGTTTAGTGTTTAAAGCGTTTGATTGAAACAAATTGTGATGTATAGATAAAACAAATACATTGCCAAATACAAAATAAAAATTGATGAAAGAAAACAATAGAATTAACTTCCAACGTCCCCGTGAAGCGAGAATAGAATTAAATGCGACACGGAACAGTGATATATAAACATTTTTACCGATTGGAAATGTCTACTTGTACCTTTTATCAAACCCTTTACCATACTTAATAAAACAGACATAAATACTTCCGGGTTCTGATATCGATAAAATGCAATCTCGCTTAATACAAATTAAACAACTCAGCTCATTAATATTTAATACAATCCTGCATAAAATGTAAATAAAGCGGTTTTACATTCCCACAGCTAATTATTATTCATTATTCGGACACATAATAAAAACAA
The DNA here is from genome assembly GCA_026543865.1 of Argiope aurantia. Taxonomy (NCBI): domain Eukaryota; kingdom Metazoa; phylum Arthropoda; class Arachnida; order Araneae; family Araneidae; genus Argiope; species Argiope aurantia. The sequence continues at coordinate 354,145 of JAPMOR010047542.1, read as the reverse complement.
GCCTGTCTGCCTCTCTAAATTCCAAAACAGCAGTTGATTAAATGCCAAAAGGGTGTAACAGTAAAAGAGTGTAATGTATCAATGGATGATTATATATATTGATAATAATTAAAAAAACTTTAATAATTATTGTTGCATGTCCTGTATAGTAACTCAATTTCAGTCTACTTTTTTTTTAGTTACTCTAATTTTAATCTATTATTTTTGTCAGTTACTCAAATAGTACTTTAATTTTTTGGCAGCTACTCTAATACCCTAATTTTACTCTAATTTTTAAAAAATGTTAGTGTTGATAATTGGGTTTGAGAAAGAAACGTCGAAATAAACACATGTAACAAAGAGAACTATTTATTTTGGGGGGAAATCTATCTGTTAAAACTTTTTATAAGCCTATGCAAAATTTCCAGAAGATTGAAAAAATTTATTTTCATAGGGCATTTCGAACTTTAAAAAATCTTTACTTTTCTCTTCTTATAAAAACAAACTTTATAATGAATAAATGCCTATTTGTTCAATTTAGTGAATAAAATGCATGAAATACGTTTTTAAAAAATTTATTTAAACATTTAAAATGCATTTAAAGTTTTAGATTAAACTTTTTGCAGTATAACTCAATGAATATATAATTTTAGTATTTTTAAATTTATCTGATTCATTAAGCTGTAAACCAGTAAAAATATTTTATATTATTATATGGAAATAAAAATAATTAATATATATCAATTTCAAACTTAAATACCATTATATTACATTATAAAAAATATTCCTAAATAATGACCCATAAACATTATAATAATTATTTACTATTAAAAAGTGGGTGTATCACTTTATTTACAATTTTAATTCCTCACAACCCCTGAAAAAACTATCGAAATGCAAAAAAAAAAAAAAAAAAAAAAAAAAAAGCTATGAGCATACTCTAACACTTAAATTAAAAATTTATAAAGAAAAGAATATTTTTCCCACCAATAATGGTCAGGGAAAACCCTCTGGTTGCTTTAAGCTCATAAGTAAATTCCACAATCAAAGTATTATTACCACAGAAAATATTTTCACAAAATTTGTAACATACTATATAACGATGCAATTATCCCTTACCTCTTGAACGGCTCAATTATTTCTCAACTCTACAAAATTAAAATTATATCTTACCATTTTAGCAGCTCACTTATTTTCCAGCTCTACCATTTAGGTCAAATTCTGAGACTCTTACAGATAGGACAGATCAAATTTCTTGGTGCTGGTTACTCTTTTCTGCGTAGGAGGGAATTCATTGATTTTTACCGATATAGTTCATTAGAAGCCGTTAAAATATCGGCTAGAGTTCAGTCATTTTGCTAATACCAAAATAATAAGTCTAACAAAACAGCTCAGAGAAACCCTCATTTGGGTATCTGTATTTAGTCCGGAGATTCAGAAATACGTGATTAAGGGTCTCCTCACGTTTTGCACTTAAACACGATATATCAACCCGCGTTTCTCACTTGAAAATTATCTCCCCACTACTAGGCTAAACAGTTTCGTATCTTATGTTGAAATCTCTCAATCTGTACAAGTGCTGAGTAACAGTGCGACAAAAATTTATTTCGCCATAATGAGTTGAAGTACACGGAAGAGGTGTCGCCGTTACTGCATATTAATCGCCATCCTGGACCTGTTAACCTTAAGTCCCCGCAGTTTATTCACTGCTTACTTCTAATTGAGTTTGCAGCAAAAAAATGAAGCCCTTATCTGATTTAAGAAACCTTAATGAAGTTCCACGAGATGCTATTTAAATTTTATTTAAACTGCAGAAAGATGAAAATTGCTTCACTGAAAAATTTTGTTGCTAGGTAAAGCCTCTTCAAACATTTTATTATGTCTTCTTTGATTATTTCTAAAGCAAGCTAAATAATTAATAAAAACAATACTTGACGCGATTATGAAATTTAAGGGAGGAAATATAAAAATTATTTAAATGAGAAAATCTTTCGAAAGTTTACTATTATTTACAAAATTTCCTAAACGTTTATTTACTATTAGGCAATTAAAATGTGAAGAAAAAATTATTATTTGGTAATTCTAGAAAATAACTTGTATCTCAACTGTTAAGCAATTTATTAATAATTTAAAAGCAAAAATAATTAACTTTATATTTTTAGTTGGAACAGTTTAATGTCCCGTTTTAAAATTACACAAGAACGATTTTAAGATTAACTTCGTATCATGATTTCATGAATGAGAAGATTCTTGCGTTATTTTTTTTCGTATATTTCTATAAGATATGCTATATGAATGTTTTAACTGGCGTTAAAACCAGCATGTTTTTTGGGAGCAGAAACTAGACAATATTTCAGTAAATTTTATTTGAAAATCTGTCTCAACAAGTTCTTTACTTTGATAGAAATCTAGCGAATTCATGATTTAATCGAAATTTCCCTTTAAATAAGCAGGCCCAGGTAACAAGCATGTCTTTGAGAAAGAATGTTGTGTCTAGCAACTAGCGTTTGTTTAACAGGGTGTTTAGTAGTAATATTGCACATAAGCCAAAGCCGAGAAGTTAAGAAGTAAGATATCCAACAAATCAATAAAATTTAGTATTTATTATATCGAAAACAAGAACAGAAAAGGTAATAATGCGTTGTCATTCTTTCATTCCATTTAGAAACTTAGATGCTTTGTCTTAAGCCTGGCAAAACAAAATAAACAACGAGTGAACCATAAAACATATGAATAGAAGATTTTGCTTTCCTCCAGAACGTCGATTCTAACCATTAATCTTCATATCTCTCCCACACTTTCTCTAATCCACAGGTTATGACATCGCTGACCCATCATGATCTGGCTGAATTTTGATCCTTCTTGTTAACAATGAGAAGTTGGCTGTTAACACCATTATAATGACTTACTCTTCTCACAGTCTCAAGTTACTCTTGCCACAATGCAGTAAATCAGGAGAAAGGTGATTCATACTTTGCATGGGAAAGATTCACTTTGAGACATTGAAATTAAATGCTACGAATTTGTGTTATACATTGAACTTTCATTCTGTTAGGATAAAAATCCAATCACAAATTATTTCAATTATTAGTTTAATTTTCATCGAATTATTTTTTTAAGGGCGCACTCCTGTCTGACAAAGGATCAGTGTTAGCAAAAATTACGACTCTTTTATATGTATAAAAAAACCATACTGGTCTTGAAATTATAAATTTTATCGAAATACGATCGTTAAATCTTTGTAAGCCGATTTATACAACTTGATTGTTGCAAGAATTCATTTTGCAACAGAAATCATAAGTGATGTTTAAAATTGAAAGTGGCTGAATTTATGGAAATAATTCAGTCACTTTCACTTCACATAGTTGGGTTTATATTAAGCTAAAATTATTTTAAGTTAATAGTTTATTAAAAAGTCATAATTAAAAAGAATAATACGGTGATCAAACAATTTAATATGGCATTTAATTTAATTCAGAGGAAAGTTTCAATGTTAGACGTCTAATTTATCTATACTTATTTCAAGGATGTCTACCGTAGAAACTCTTCACATTTTGTGCTCTAGGATAGTTCTGGAAAGATGAGAGCAAAAGGATGAGATTTATTCGAAACATCACATAAATTAATTTACATCATAAAGATTGCACACACACACATACACATGCACATACGCACAAGCATGCATGTACACACACACACACACACACACACACACACACACATATATATATCCTATTTTGGGTTTCAAAAATAATGATGTGATGTGTCCTCGAAGCCATAAAATACAAAGTGAAAGTATGCAGATTTAGATGAAATTTTCGAAAAATCGCCTAAGAGATTAATAACCTACAGAAACATACGAAAATATCATGTAAAACGAAATTAAGAATCAGTGAAATTGTATTGAACAAAAGAATAACATCCTTGATGGTTGAAAAAGAAATAAAAATTGTATTTATTCAAAAGTTCAAAACTATTTTGTCATATATATGATGTGAGGTTGGGTACATATGTGTGCAATAAAGTCTTGATAAATAGGTATATTTCAACAAAAAATTAATGCTTGTTAAAAATAAATAATTTCTGCATTAATTTGCAATACATTTCTTGTTAAGTTGGTTCACTTAAACAGAAAATTAATATTTATTAAAAATAATTTCATTTAAAAAATGAAGTAAATTTAATATTTTATCTCTTGCTCTATATTGTTTTTATGATCTTACAAGTAATTTCATTTTAACCGTATTGCCATAAAGAGTAATGCAATATTGTCCTGTATTTTCTTTGTTTTCCCTCTACTTGTCAAACCTATGTCCAGAATCGACTGAAGTTATATTTTTTGCCGATCTGAGGAAAATCTTTTTAAGATCTAACCAATAAAATTATTATTTTTTCTTCTTTTTCGGATATATTTTGGCGGTAGTCAAAAGTAAACGGGTTCAAGTACAATTATTTTGTCAAAGGAAAGCATTTACTTCGTTTCAGAATGACTATTCATCTTTGTTTTTCAGTTGGTTGAAAGAAAAAGACCGCAAAAAATTGTCTCATCTTTGAACTAAAAAAAACTCCTCAATATTATTTTTTATATCAATGCCATAAATGCAAAATGTAATTATTCGTTTAGGCTTTACTTTGGTTATTTATTCCGGAAAATTTTTTTTTAGCCCTGCTTACGAGAAAATGTTTATTTTTCACTGCCATTTACAGTTGTACTGTTATTGATTTTGGATTTCATTCATTGTTGATTTTTATATTTTTATGCTTAGAATAATGATTCCTTTAAAGGAATCGAAAGGAAAAAGTCCCTCTGGTATCTAGATTGTTTTGCTAATTCCCATTTAGGAATTTAAAAGATGTTCTCTGTAATGGATCTTACTCTGGAACTTATACAAAATTTGATTTCTAGGAAATTATTGTCTTACATGACTAAGACATTCAAATCTGCTCTTAAATTAAAAAAAAAGTATAAAATGTCTGAGCAATTAATTAATAAAAAACTAATACCCTGAATACAAATTTACTGTTTTTTTAAACAATAAAACTGAATAAGGTAATAAACCTCACTTAATTAATTAATTAATTTGATTGTTGTTATAATATAATTAGTTAATTTGATTAACTCATCAGAGAAAAACTCTGCTTTCCCCTCTGAAATCACAAGAAACTATTATCGATAAGCGGCTAAAGAAATTAATGAAAAATTTTGAATTTAGTAATGCACAAAAAAACCTTCGTCGAGTATTATCGATTTTAATGTCTGAAGAATTTATTTTATGCAATTAAGAGAATAAATGAAGCCTTTAAACATTCGTATAGTGTGTGTCTATACATTCTAAGTAAAGAAATGATTTAGTTCCAGATTATTGCACTTACAAAATACACTTTGACTTTATGCTCTTTTTACGTTATATTAGATGCAGCTGCAATAAATAATTTATGTTCTAATTTGTGCTCGTTTAATAAAATTATTTAGTTCTTCGTTGACTAAGAATTTATTTCTAGTAATTAAATTAGATTATTTAAGTGAGAAAAGTAGTATGGAAGTATTCACCTCAAAACTTATACGTAAAATGCAAAGCAATTCTTCGGAGCCTAGACTTGTTTTATTAAACTTAAGGGGAGAGTGGACCCTATTAGGCATTTTTGAGAATTATTTATTTAGAGTCCTGAAATGTTTATGAATATGTATTAAAATATAAATACGTAAAATTTCTTTTTAAAATTTTTTAAACAAAATATTATTTTTTTTAAATAATTTTTTTAAAAATTTGGAAATATTTCAAGCGATTTAATTTTTAATTTTCTCTTTTATATTTTCCTTATTATCCAATATAAATTTATTTGGAATAATAACTGCGCATGATTTTGTAATTCCAAATAAATGCTATTTTTTAGAAATATTTTTATGCACGCTTTCTAAATTTTCAAAAGATTTTTTTTTGTTTTCCGGAACTAAAATTGATTTTTAACTATCTAATAAACACGAAATATAAAATGCGTACTCTATCAATTCTTTTATTATCAATTCTATTTCATTTCTTCAAAAATTAAGACATCTGAAACCTTTCAAAGATATTAAAATCTAATTACAATATTATTTCCAGGAAATTAATTAAAATGAGCTTTTCTCTTTAGATCTTTGTAGTAATATATCTCATAACACTATTTTAGTTGAATATAAACATATGTTTTGGTGAGGAAACGTTAAAAATAAAATTTCATGTTTCTGTCCATTTTTGCTTATTTCAAAGATGACAGTAAGTTTCATATTATATCTTATAAAGTATGCATCTTATTTCATTCTCACACATTAGAAATACATTAAACAAACATAAATTTAAGTTTCATATTTTCATTAACATTTTCTGTTTAATAACTGTTCATTTAAAAATTAAAACAGGTTATAACATCTATTTTTATGATGAACATTTTTTTCCAAATGAGAGATTAGTCGACAACAAAAATGATCCCACTTTAAAAAAAAATAAACAACGTTTCCTATTTGATTTCCAATATTTTTAAAAAAAGGAGCAATGATGTTACACAAATAACTACATTTCTAAGATTGATAGACTTTAATCTACTTTTTCTCAGAAATAATTCTTCCTTACAAATTATTCCAAAAATTTTCAATTCACTACTGATATAATTTATATTCAGATTTCTTTTTGTAACTCTCGCTATAATTAAATTCTATATAATGTATTGCTCTAGCTATAATTAAATTATCTATATTATATAACTATACCTATAATTAAATTCTCTATAATGTATAACTCTAGCTATAATTAAATTATCTATATTGTATAACTATACCTATAATTAAATTCTCTATATTGTATAAGCTATATTTGTGTACTATATTTATACATATCTAAACGTTAATTTTCTCATTTCTTATCCAATGTTCTGATTGCGAAAGAGTAAAATTAAGTAAAGCATAATTAGTTTCCTAATATATATCCTGTTTTATTCCCTTCCAAGAAACAGAACTTTCCATACTTAAAGAAAAGAAGTTTCGTTGGAAGACATAAGAAGTGGTCACTGTACACATAAAGCGTAAGAGCCACGAACCGAAAGCACTTCCCGTTAACTAGGCGCATGCCAGAATCTCCACTAGTGATAGACTTAATACCTGCTGTTATCATAGGGATTAAGGAGCCGTGTGAAGTGTAGCGTTGCTTTAATCACATGCTATGCAGGACACACTTAGTTCTTGAGGATGTACATATTTGTACCTTCGGCTCGCTAAAATATCCATAGCTCTAGATAAACTTCTACGAGACACATTAAAAGTAAAATGGTCTTCGCTTTTACGTTCCAGCCTAGAATATACTAATATCATTTAAAAAAATTTCAAGTATTATTGCATTAACAGGAAAATATTGACAACTATTTTAGAAGTTTAATGTATCTATAATACAAGAAATCTATTTGCACCTTAATTTGAAAATGACTCCGAAGCACTTTGGAAGTTCAGAAAGCTTCGAAACTATCGAAGCTGAATCCCAGCTTCTATTTTTAAAAATTTTTCAAGCCTCTTTGTGTTTGAAAAAAGTTTCCATGGTTCTCTCGTTAATTTTTCCTACAATTTTTCCATACTTATATTTATTAAGAGAAAAAAAGAATGTGAATGATTTTATAACGAAAGAAAATTAATTTTTTTACAAATCAATTCATAAACCCTGAGTATTTCTTTGAGCCAAGAAGTTGCAAATTGTACTAAACAGGACCTCTGAAATTCAAACACTTTATTTATATAGAGATTTCCCCGATGAGAAACTTCCGGCATGGTGGTTAGTTCTCGCCACCCTGGAGGGTACACGAAAACGTGGGGGTTTGGCTGGATGTACTTCCTTAGGGAAGGGTTAAACCGTGGTCAGTGATGGCCCTTTAGACTCAACCACAGTTCCAGCCAGTGTTGCTGTAGCGGCGGTCCGGTCATTCATTTATTTTATCCTTGTGCCTTCGGACGGGTCGGAGAGTCCGTGATATGACTTTACTTAGAAATTCATTTGAAAATAAATGAGTACTGCTCGTTTCAGGATCCAAAGACCACCACTTTTGGATAATTGTATCTGGGTATGGGGTGCACGCAGAAAAATGAGCGGTTATTACACCTTCTAATTCCGTGAATAATTTGAGTCCACCCTATTGGTATATGTATGCATCTCCTCCTTTCACCTCCATTTTGCTAAAATGAACGGCTGCTGAAGCATGCACATGAACCCAGAGTATTTCTGAATCCTAGAACGAGCAGTACATCTTGGTCTTTTTCATAAGAAAATATGGGCACTTAGATATTTAATATTTTTTGATTATTGATGACCAGATTGGGTTATAATAGTAAATTCTTTCGACACAAAATCTCCTATGTGCCACCAAAAAGGATAATTACCCATAATATAGGAATTCTTTCTTATAATAATATTTGTATAATTATATATATTATTTCTAATACATTGAAGGATAGTTTGAAAATATCTTGCATTAGATTTTTCGTCAGATATTCTTAAAATTTATTGGCTGAATAAATTATTTGCAGTGTTTGCAGTGTTAATATTAACTGTCTGCCTTATACTTTCATAGATTTGCAATACAAGCCGGGCGATTAATAATAATGGCTTTTAACATATTCTGATACGTCGATACTATTAATTATTTCTAAGTTCTTCAGGCTATTATTTCTGCAACAAAATGCCGAAGATGCAAGTATGGAATGGAATTTATTTAATATAATAGTGTGTTTTGCAATATAACTTAACTAAAGATAATGTGAATTAAAGTAAATATTTTCTAATATGGCATGAAACATTGTAATCAGAATTTTATTATTTGAACCTTATTTGGTAAATTTTGTTTCTAATTTGCGAAAAACTGATCACACCTACAATTTTTAAATGAAGGCAAATGATTGTCATATCTGAGTTCCCAGTATACAGCAATCTAAGCTTCTTCTGAATAAACATTTAATTGATCAACTGAAAAATATGACTTTTGTTTTGGTCAAACTAGAATTCAAAACAGTATTTTAAATTTTTCTACTTTTTTGTATTTTGGAGCAATAGACTATTTTAAATAAATTAATTTATATTGTTCAATGATAACAAAAAGTTTTTTAGCGCTCGAGTTGTACTGTATATCTAATTGCTAAGATACAGTTTTGTTTGTTTATCAAAATATTATATTACTCAGATAAGAAAATTCTTGTCAATGCTCTTAAAACACTTAATTTAAAATTTTCTTGATATATATTTTTTTAATTTCTGATGTTTGACGGAAATATATATTGATTTATTAACGTTTACAGGTAGAGCTCTGTATATATGGTTTTCCCCTTTTCTTTTACTGTTTACTGTTCTAGAAAGACGATACAGAATTTCATCCTATTCAGTTAACGGACATAATAAAGTTAAAATTTTCATTATTTCATCACCTGATATAAAATTTTAGCAGCGAGATCCATCAAATCTAAATAATTACAAGAAACAACTCATCCACTGTCAAGGATAGCCAAAAAACCTCAATAATCTAATTATTATAAAGAATTATACGAGTACTGTGAAACGCGTATAATATACCACATTATAATTATCAGATATCTTGAATCCTAAAAGGATGTGTGTCACGTTATCACCTATAGGATTGTTAACCTGTCAGCATTAACATATTTGTAATGTCTGGAGAATGGAGGACAGGTTTATTTATATAACTTCTCGCCGATACATAAGAGATGCCACTCTAAGAGGGCTCAAATCACAATAAAACTCAATTAATATTCCAAGTATATACACAATTTACATTATCAAGATTAAAAGCAAAATCTCAATGCTGATAATTTAAAATGAATAAGGGAGGAGTTGTACCGTGGTCGGTGATGACCCTTAGAACTCAAACCATACTTCCCGCATATTCTGTCGCTGTGTTTCGATTAATCAAAATTGTTGTGTTCTTTCAGAAGAATCAGTTTAATTTAGTCTAGTTTAGTTTAGTTAAATTAACGTTTAAAGCAACACTAAGGTCATTTGGGACGGTCCTCGTAATTTTGAACCACTGTCAGATCACGAGGATGACACCTGAGCTGGCAACCCCCTCCCCTCTCCAAACTTCCACAACACACCAGAGGGAGGACTTCGTCGCTTTTGAACATGCCTCCGATTCTTAAGGAGATATGTTTCTCATATTAATGACTAAATGAATAAAATGTTTATTTTGTTTTCTAATATTATGTGTGTTTATACACATACATTTAACAAGACTCGTTTAATGCTTGCAAAAATGGAATACTGTAATAAATTTTTTAATTGATGTGTTAGATATCTAAAATTGTATACACTTGTGTTTTCTCGATGATATCCACAATCTTATTATTTTCAGAACATGAATAATTAAATTTAAGATTACTCATTCGTGGCTCCACCAAATAATAAATTTTGATAAAATGCGATTTAAAGATTCAATAATGTTTATAATAATAATTTTTAAATTAAAGTTTAAAAAGTGTATAATATACGAATAAAAAATATTTTTAATACACACATAAAAGGTGTGTTTTTGAAACTCTTTTTGTATAACATTCACGTTAAAAATTTTCAAATAAAAGTTTGCATATATTCCACGCTCAGTAAAAAGGGAAAAAACATTTTATTAAGCTATTAAGAAACAACTTCCAAGTCTTATTAGCGAATGGAGAATGGAAACGTCTGTTCAAATAAAAAAATTAAAAAAAAAACCGAAACTCTCTGCTTCATTAATAGTTCAGATTTCATGGAAATTTCTTACTCTTTTATGATTTTATTTATTTGCATTCTTCAAGAGGTAAATTTTTAAATGGTTTTCGTATTATCACTTAATACATTTTTTATACTCCCTATTTGAAACTTTTTATGCAACTTACTCTGTTCAAAGCAAGAATAAATAACGAAAAGAGTGCATTTGTTGAAATAAATTTTGTTTCCACGGAATTCTATTAAATTAAAAGCCTAATTATGAATATGCAATTATGATGATAAAAATTTTAATGTGCATTAAAAGAATTTATATTTTTAAAACTATTTGCAAAAACTTTCTTCTCACGTTGAAGGTGGTGTGTTTTTGTATAAAAAGAAAGGGTAAAAGGCAATTCCAACGCTTACTTACATTAAATTTATTCAGTAGTTTTTCTTTTTATTCAATATTCTTATATTTTTATTATGAATCTTTCTGATTATTTATTTTTCATTTAAAACTCTTAAAACTGTTGAGATAACGATTAATCTAAGGAAAACAAACAGTTATTGAATAACAGATATATTTGTACGAAAGGAAAATTTCAGAGAAAACTTTATCTTGCAGAAAAATAAATATGTATATGACTGTAAAATCATTAGTTTATTTCAAATGGTTTTTAGTTTAAATGTGATACCATTTCTGCAATTTATAAATTATTCAAATTATAATGCTGAAAAATCGTGATAAATATATTTTATATAAAGGTGTCTCAAAGAAATATACACACACTTTGAAAATTTCTCATATAAAAAATAAAAATCAAAGTTTCAAAATGAAAGTTAACTGTCGAATTTTGCAAGTTGTAGTAAGTCAGAATTGGTTATTTTCTATTCATTGCTGAGAAAATTGCGTGATGGAATCGGAAGCCGCATTAAGCATGTTGTTTAGCATTTGGATTCATTCTCTTTCAAACTATATTCTTAACAAGTTGATCGTATCTAGCATTAAGCTATATTCATTGATTTGTGTATTTTCATTTAGAGAAATGTATCGGGGTGAGATTCGAAAGGGAAAGCAGTCAATTGCCTCTTGCTTTAATTATTTGCTCAATAGAAGTTCTAATAAGATTTTGCAATTCGATAGTAATATGGAAGTGCTCTATCCTGTTGGATACGCTATTCTTCTTTGTACAGATATTTTTTCCAAGCTAGTTATTACATACTCTTATTGTAAATTCAGATAAATATCAGCAGTCACGACGTTCTCAAAAGGCAAAGCCCATAATAAACAAATAAAATTATCCACGCATGGCATTCCTTTGTCAAATTAGGGTTATTAGTTATCGAGTAGCTGTAATAAGGACTATTAATTAAAACCTTTAGAAAACCACAACGAAAAGCTTTCAGAAAAGTAGGAAATCGTTTTGATGTAAAAGGTAACAGTTGAAAAATGAATATATATGTAATGATATTTTAACTATAATTTCAATTTAATTAATTTTCAAGATTTTATCTTAATTTAGGCCATAGTAACTTCATTCTAAAATGTTCTCTTATTTCGTGATCCAATTCCACTGTCTCTACTTAATTAATTCAAGAGAAGCTTTGTTAAATTGCTGAATCAGCTAAAAGTCTAACTTTCCCACACTCCGCGTGAAGAGGCAAAATACCGCTGATGAGGCAAATTCTTTTTTAAAATCTCCCTGTGTTTCCCCTGCCTTCTCCGCGCGTGTAACGAAAATCCCTATCGAAATCTCGTAATTTATTAGCACTATGAAGAAATGTTTTCCCTATCAAAATCATAGGTTATATAAGACCAGGGATAAAATGTCCAACAGCGTTTTCCTCATTCCTTTTCTGTGTCTTTCTGTGTGCTCATCGCTTGTACATATGCCTGCTTCTTAAAAATGAAATGAAACGACGTCACGAAATAGCAAATTTCTTCACTGTCTTCAAACTGCATTCTGCTTCACATAAAATAATGCTTACATATATATTTACTATCATATCTCAACAGAGGCACTTCATATATTTGAAATAATGTTTCCAACATGGTGGTTGGGTCATTCTTCCCTATCGAATAATGATGCGGGGCGAATTTCTTTCATTCCAATGACGGATTACGCTTCTGTGTGAGGGGTGAACGTATAAGCTGCACTTTAATGGGAACTGTAATGTTTTTACCACAGTGCCGGTTATAATATTCTTGACAACTCAGTCATTCAGATTAAGCCCAGCACTAAAGTAAAGCGGGGGTAGTATTCGTTGCCAACTGGAGCTTGACAAGACTTTTAAATCTGAGACAGGAAGATTTGGTGCATGCTCTTAATAGTTTATGCAACATCTAAACTAAGTGATTATGCCTTTTTTGGTATAATCTGTACATTTAAATTATGGACAAATTTGTAGCATACTTTTTATCCTTTATTAACTTTCTGGTTATAAAACTGAATTGAATTTTTGAATGTACGTAAAACTTGTAAGTACGCGTAAGTCTTCTTGACTATTTAATTGTTAGTTACTGCAATATTTTAAGTTATTTACGAACCAAGTAAGATGCCTTGAAAGCCATCAGTATTCCAATGTAAAAGAGAACTAAAGCATTAATAACTAGAATTGAATTGAAAGTACTTTTTTAATTGTGAATTTCTAACAGAATTTATTGCTTTCATATGAAACGAAAATTCTTATTAGCACTTAATGGCTGTAGACACTTTCTGAAATATCGACGACGCTTATGTAACTTACAAGAAAAAGAAGAATATGTTGATTAATTTTGAATTATTTTCATGAAATGGATTTTAGAAGTAATTAAAATAATGATCATGATATTTGGCTTAAAATAGTACCGAGTTTTGCTTAACAGCTTTTACACACTGATTATTTGTATCAGATTGGTAGTGAAAACTATTTATATATTATTTAATTTATAGACATTTCTGCTGATGAATATATTTTAAGGATATAAGGATTATAATTTATTTTTCTGCTTCACCATCACTACTGCAACATGAATATTTACTTACGGAAAATGGAACACTGTACTTGTGTCCAAAAAAAAAATATAACAAATCCCACAATTTTTGTTTTAAGTTCTAGAAAGGAACTGCATGCTTAAATGGCAAGAAAACTAAACATTCTTTTAAAAAACATACATTTCATAAAGAAAAAATTCGTGAACTGATACCAGAACAAAAATATATAAAAGAAAAAAATAATGGTGAAAAAAAAAAACATAAAATATCACAAGGAAAAATCTGACATCTTAACAGAAATTAATTATTGAAATCAAAATAATTCGTTTACATTTGGTAGAAACTATAAAAAAGAACTTCAGATATGAAAATCTTTATGAACACTTGTGCTATAGGATGTCTCATATGAAAACAAGTCGGAATTTAGAATTCAAGAAAAATAAATTTCTGTAACTTGAAAAATGTAAGAGAGAATAATGTTAATGTAGATTCTAACCATAAAATACCTATATCTTATGAAAATTGTCTCTTTATCCTCATAATACTATTTTAAGAAACCATCCGCTTTTGCCACAGGCGCAATAGCATCAACTTCCAACAATGGAAATATCTTCACATTGTTCACTAAATGGTTAGAGCGGACATTCATGTTATACATTCTTCGCTATTTTCAAGAATATTCTAAGGAGAGTAAGAATCTGGTTAGGAGCAAGCTACAGGAAATCTTGGAGTACACTTTGCTTCGATGCACTTCATAACAGAAGACAATATACAGTATTTCAATGAAAAATTTTGTTTTGTGAAGTACCTTTGACTTACAGAATCCATCATATACAAATATTTTATTTACAATATTTTAATATACCATTTTCTTTATATATTCTGATGTTCGAAGTCCTATATATATATATATACTACATACACGTAATGGTAAATTCTTGGTAAAAGAAGAGGATAATATGTATATACAACAATGACAATATACTCTATTCTGTTGTGATGACAAAAAAAGTTCAATTCTGAGCAATTATTAAGAATCTTTATTCGAATCATAAACAGATACCACCACAGTTAGAATAGGATAGATAAAAGCCTCCCCCTCCCTCCTAAAAAATACAATGAGAAAATATTTAGAACTTATATATTTCTAGGCGGGAATTTAGCTGAGATAACATTTTAGCTTCGGTGGGTGTAGCCTCAAAGTACGAAAATACATTTCCGCTCAACACGAAAGTTAAAATGAAGACTGAGTTCGGATGATTGGAAAATACTTATTTTTAAAATGTAGACAAACTGAGATTTTACATAGATTTGATATAACAAAGCAAGGATAATTTCTTGTAATAAAATTTTATTTCATTACTGTTTCGTTGGCAAATCGATTCACAATTCTTATTTCATCTGCGTTTCAAAAATTAAATACTGTACAATTTTTATCTATTTTTTATTACCTTAAAGAGTTATGTTTTGTATTCCGATGAAATTACATAAATATGAGTTCCCTTAATATTTTCTGGAAAACTGAAACTTCATTTTGATTTTCGTAAGAATATTTTCTTCCAATTATGTTTATGCCTTCCGTATCTTAAATAAAGTTTATATTACGAAAATAATTCAGCATTTGATGAATTATGTAATAAATAATTTGGCTTTTTTCATCCAATAATAGTTAAAATAATGTTAAAGGGATATATTTAAAAGTTAAAAATAGTAGATTTAATCTAAACAAATTGCAGCTAAAATAACTGTGATTTTTAAGAAAAATTTTAGTCTTTTTTAATAAACAGTTTACCATTTATTCTGAATTTAAAGATTTTAATAATGAATTCTCTTTAGAAATATGTTCGATGACGATTTTTTTCCTAGGTGAATGCAACTTTAATTATTCCTAATTTAATCCCTTGTGCATTTCCTTTCTATAACACAACAGGTTTGCATGCTTAAATTCTAATGGAACTACTGTATAAATAATAAAAATGCTCATTAGCAGTTTTTATCAGACAATACTTTCAATGGGAGGAATAAAAAAAACGAGGAAAAAAAGAGGATTAGTATCACAAAAAACATCGAACAAATGTGAAAGTCTCTACGTTGAAAAAAAAAAAAGGTTAACAATTTTATTCTTTCTATAACACTCCATGAACTAATGGGCTGACTTTCTTACGAAAATAAGTCTATGAAGTGCTATTTTTGAACATTTTCTTCCCCTAAGAATATTTATTCGAAGACTTCTAAATGAAGTAGGAAAAAAAAAGACACATAATCTTTTTTTTTCTCACGAACAAAGTTAATGTCACATACAAACTTATGTAGTTTTTCAAACAAATTGCCTTAAAGTAGTCCTGACTAATCAGGAAATGCATATTTACACTTAATTAAATAGCTTTTCCGCTAGTTCTGATAAATATTTCTTATCTTATCTTTAATGCTTTAATGTACGAATTTCTTTTTGGGTTCGTTTAATGAAGTAAAAACTAAAACCAGTCTGTCGATTAATGTATGAAATGATTTCATTAGCGTTCCTATCCAAAGCTTGCTAATAGCTAAAATTTAAGAATATTTTTGTTTGATTTAAATCTTGTGCAATGTTTATTTTAATTTGGCCTGAAATAGCATAATTATCGTACTGTATCGATTATTAAAAGCGATAAATCTTTTTAACTTAAAATAAAAATATGCTGAATATTAAAATATTTCCAGATCATGATGTTTAGTGCAGTTTTAGGAAGCAAACATTAAAAATAAAAACTACTTTTAACATGCATAAAGACAAATTTGTTTTTAAAGCTCTAGATTTTATTGTCTAGAGATATAATTGAAGGAAATACTTTAAAACTTTACGCGTTATTTTTCGAAAAACGAAAATTACGTTAATTATCTTCAAACTATTGTAGCTGCATTTATTTTTCTGTTTTAATACAGTTTTTAAAATAATTTTGCTTTTAGTCTCATCGCAAATATTTTGTTTGACTTTGGGCATTAAATGAAAACCAAAACCTCCAACGAAATATACAAACACATATATGTCATGAAAGAAGAGATCGACTATAGTCTATTTAGTACTTATCAAATTTAGTGTATAATAGTAAGTATCCAAAGAAGAAAGAATGCTTAAATTCGCTTTTAAAAGAAATATTGCATATCCTCTATATCACTCTCTTTAGCACATCTTGTCCATCTACCTGCATTTACATGAAATCCGTGTAAACGTGTGTATATAAAACAAACTCAGGTATGTATCAATAAAAATAAACTAGTTAAAAGGATGAAAACAGATTTGTATTCATGGTACAAAAACGAAAAAGAAAATTATAGATCTGCTGCAATTTTTGAATAAAATTTGTCTACTAGAAGTCTATTTCACTATCTATGTGTGCAAGAATATAATGACTTGCAAAGCAATAAAATTTGACGTGGGGTGTTTGATCAAAATTAATAATCAGTCTCAAATTATTCATATGAATAAAATATGCCTAAGAACCAGCGAGAGTGGTCTCTTTAATAAAGGTGTATCTCTTATACCCCCTCCCTTCGGATAAAATTGTTGATTTTGGGTGACGAATGAACGAACCGTGACAGCCAAAAGCGCACCCACATTTCATTTTTCGTATATGAGTGTTTTGTGCTTCGTAGCATTGTAAAGACAAGCGGTACTTGATTGAATGCCATTGGCGAACAATAATTATGAATGATCGATCTTTGAAGAAAATCTAAATACTTCCCTCAAGCTAATATGCTACCTTTAGCGATTACTCGCTGACACAGATGGAAGACAATCGAATAAATAATTTAGAAGCTTTTTTTTCAGATGAACTGAATCCAAAATTTCACATAAAACAACAATTGTAGATCACATACTAAATTTCAATGACTTTGACAATGATAATGCCAAATCCCAATTTTGACAATGACTTTTTTGATTTTGATTTCAATGATTTTTGAGTAATCGCGTTTACATAGCGTTTAAAATATAAATTGAAGCAGTCGGATTGGTTGACGGATTTGGTTTCAAATTTGATACAGATATATACTTAGGATACTAAATCTGTGTTCTAAATATTATCCATCTAGCTCTTTTCTTCTTATAGTTATATTCATTTGTATTCGGATGGCTGGATAGCCAGTTTTACACAAATTTTATTTCGTTCAAAATTTGATAAAATTCTACAAATTTGGTCTAAAGTCCATATTCCAAATTTCATCCATCTAGCTCAAAGCTTTTTTAAACTATCATGTTCACCGACAAACGGACAGGCATAATGTTGAAAATGTGCTTTTCAAATTGAGGGTGATCTGAAAAGTGGAGAAAAGTGGAGAGAGCATAAAAAAAGCATAAGAACACACCACTCACTCACATAATCAAGCACGTCTGTGTAGCTATTAAATGGGATCGGTTTCAGAGAATATAAACGGAAAACTATTTTTACATCAAAACTGGCCGGTGAATGTGCAATGAAAAATGCAAAAAGACAAAGACGCTTTATTCTACACAAAATTAACAAGCACAAGTCACAAAGCAGCATTTGCAATCAGCTACACACAATCAGTGAATATTTATTAAATCACAGTACATTGAGAGAGAACTCTCTTGGTGTCAACACTCCAAAGAGAATCGACTCAACTACTGAACTCTCAACTTATAATTCGTCAACGGAATCTAAGACGACCACATTTCGACGACTCCATCTCATTAAGGGGTGAGACGTGGAACAATGAGTGCATTTCCGGTATTCCCTTTGACCTTGGATTTCGCCTATTAGATACTAGTAAATTTAAACATCTCCTCCTTTCACCCCTATTTTGAAGAATTAAACCCATTCTAACGCATGCGCAAAAACGCGGAAGGTTTTACAATGCATTGCTGAACTATACCAAACTACTTCACTCGCAGCAATTACAGACTCTCGTCTGTACGCCACCGCTATTAATAGCTTCCGTGACAGGACTTCGAATGTTCTGAAACAAACACAGGAACTCGAGCTCTATTGCAGATATCGCTAATATTGGTGAATACTTTTGCACTTTCATTTTTATCGTCAGAGAAATTCTGCTAACCAAGTTTTTCGTCAAGGTCGATGTTCCTTAATCCAATATCTATTCAGTATCAATTAAAGCTATCTGTAAAACCCTTTTTCTTGTCATGACTCCAGTTGCACAGGGAATCAATATTACAATCCCTTTGACATTATGTAGAAATTTCTTTGAAATCATATCAAGAGAACCGTTGAATTAATTATCATTTCTACTATCTATTGATATCTATTGAACAGATAATGTGTATATGTCACTACTATTTATATAATTTTTAGGCTTCTTCGCTTGCTCTGAATCTCTATTTATTTTTCAAAATTTCGCTCGTACATCCAAGCGTTCGTTTTGTTTACCATTATATTCATAACTTACGAAATTTGTTACATTTAAATGTATAAAACGGGCAAATGAAGCAAACAGAAATGATTAATATTTCAACAAATATCGTTTACTATTTAAAGTGTAATATTTTTACTAGTAAAAAAACCCCACTCATCTTAAAGATATCCATTATTTGGATTATTTCCTACCAATTATAATTTTGTTTAAAGTTTACATAAAAATTTTAATATTTGAAATCTATAACTAGTAGGTTTCTGTAGAAAAACTTGTATATTTGTAGACTGCGCATATTTTTTTTTTATTCTGGAATCCCTTTACCATTTATTCTTTATATTGTTTCGGAATGGTCATAAATCTATCTAAAACTAAAACCTTAAAAAAATTCACCCTTCGCCCATTACTTCCAGAATATTACCCATTCGTCAAAAAAAATCATGAAAAAAAAATTATTAAGAGTTGTAAGACGTTTGAAGTAAATTATAAAAATGGCTTTAGTATCATCGTTTTCCTTTGTAGGTGAAGCCTTCTAGATAAAAAGAAAAGGGAAAACGAACATAGCATATTTTTACTGAATATAGTACTCGATTTTAAAATTGATATATTTCTAAAAATATTAAGTTCGAATTCCATCATATTTTGTTTAGCGATATTATAAGCAATTGCATGATCTGATGTGTTCTTTTTAAATTATAGGGATTTTTTTCAGAAAGGTTAAAAAATAAGCATCAAAGCTTAACAGAAATTCTGTACCAAAAGAAAAGTGGTTTATTTTCTTGTTGTTGGAATGATACAGTTCCTAGGTAAGTAGATTTACTTTGTCAAATTATTTGGCAAAATTTAGTATTTTTGCTTACTTATGATATATTTGAAAATTACTTATTATTTTGCTTTATGGTGCTGATATCAATTATAATGTTGTTATTTTGTAGTGATCAGGAGCTAATTAGAAATGGTTAATGACAAATGAAGTAAGTCTAGTTAGAAAAATAACAGATTCTGAAAAAATAACCGAAGGGATTTCTTATTATCCAGCAATGGAAATAGTTAATAAGCTGAAAAAATAACTGCAGTTATAAACGCAGCTCTGTTGTTGCATGAAAGATTAGGTAATTTTAAAAATTTAAATTGCTTTTAAATTTTTACGTTTTTATAAAAGTATTTATAATTTACTACTATAAATAAAATTAAATATTGAAATAAACCGTCTCTTAAATTCGTTACCATCTGACGTCACTCATATGTAATAAATATTTAATCGCATTAATCAATTAGCTCATAATTAAGTTCTTAAAATAGTTAGTTGAGGTGAACATACAAGTGCGCGAAATTTCACAACACTTTATCATCAGGAAGAAAATCAAAAAATACACTCCAAAATTTTCATTAATAAATTAAATAAAACCATGTAAAATCAAACAGCAATTGCTTTCAATTTCGGAAAGAAAACTATTACTAAAACAAATGTTCGAACTCTGCAACAAAGAGGACCGATAAACAGACCACTTCAAAATATATTCCACCACGGAATTTTTCCAATGATAAACACTGAAAGCAAATAATTCACTCCGAGGTATCAGCGAACCATCTCCATTAGATTGAGCGTGGAAATGTTGATGTGTGTGTATTTAATATGCTTCTATCCTTTCCCAGATACGCCGGTTAATTATCGGAACACTCCAACTCTCCTTGAACACGGCCCCTGAGGCTTATTCTTACCCCTTTCTCCCTGTCCAGAGCGGGTCAGCCCGTTAATGCCAGGCAATGTGGTCTTGCTCTAATGGCTGATGCTTGCACGTCTCCCAGATGGATAGTCCTCTTCCTACCAAAAGCTTCCTAAATAGCTTAGGCGTGGCAACAGGGGTTGTAGAGGTGGACGGGGAACTTGTAAGTGGGTTGTGCTTCATTCACTTTTAAGCTTTTCGGAAGCACTCAATTGGATGGCTTGTTTTTCCAATTCACTCAAGTTGTCCGCTTGGAAAAAGATGTTAATAGCTCGAGGGAAAAATCGGTTTATGGTCTCTTGTAGAGAAAAGAAAATTAAATCATGTTAGTAGAAATTCAATGTATCTTTGGTAGACAATACTGAAATTGCATTTTAATTACTGAGATAATAGATGGTGTACATATTGCTTCTTTCCAGATATTATGAAGAAACAAATGAATAGACAAAGCTATTGAGCAGATAATTTTTTGTCTAATATGGCAATATACGAGAGAGCACATCAAGTTTATTTTTTACCTTGCTTTCTGTAGCATGACATTATCAAGAACAATAAAAGAAATATTATCTTTAAAAATATTTTTAACTAAATGTTATATAATCTTTTTCTACAGGTTATTTGCGCTTTTTTTTCCCTGGAAAGAGACACCTCCTACCTTACAAATTATGTCTTCTTTTCTTGAGTTGTTATCACATTGGTTTGGAATTTTCCTAAACAGATTTCTTTCATCAACAAGATAGAAGAAATGTTCAAGCACAATGTGATAACAACCTTTCATGTATCTAAAGCATATGGGACAAGTTTTATTGAAATATATCTATTCAACTGTATTCTTTTACTTCATTCCTTTTTGAATTTGTGAAGAAACACACTCTATGGATCTATGGAGAAACTGTATTTCCTGAAATATCACTTCAACTTGCTGGTCACATTAAAACTTTTTAAGTATAATGTTAAAAGTTAAATGAATCGCATTTCTGTCCTCTGCAAAATGTTGAATGTTTATTAGATAGAAAAAAGAATGCAAAACCGTTTCAGAAATATTTGAAGAATATTGCATTAGTGGTATAAAATATCGAGGAAAGAGTTTAATGTCTGCCATAATGTTTATTGAAATTCATTATCAAACTATTTCCTCCACTGAAATTCACAGAATTATTTGCAGACGATTGCTGCAATAGCTAATTTCTTAATTATTAGAGACAGACATATGCTTTCATTTTGAAAAACGCTTTAGATTGCAAAACGAATATATTGTAAAGTCTTCAAATCAATAAATTCGCAGTTAAAAAGCCATTGAATGTGAATTTTCATTCATTTATAGGTCTAGTTAATGATATTTATAAATTTTATTGATGTACTAATATATCCCTGGAATCGAATGTTAATTAATTTAATAGAATAAAATTTAAACTTTCAAAATTCGGTCAATTTTGGTTGCCGAAAAATGGAATTTCATTTTTTGTTTAAAATGTTTAGAGGCCAAAAAACTTATTAAATATGACTTATACTAGAAGAGATAGTACGAAAAATTATAATTTAAATTATTTTTTCAGAAGATTATTCATTGACCTAAAGATCACAGAAAATTGTTTTACATCAAATAAATCAATTTTCCAGTTAAAAGTATTTGTTCATTTCTAAAGGCTTGGAAATTAGCTACCATAGCTCGATTAGTACGGACATTTACACATATATGGAAATATATTTAAGCAGTTGCATGGAAGAATAGAAAAAAAAATTCTGAAATCTTAAAATTTTGATTTATTTCACAACTGGAGACATAACTTACAAACAAAAAATAAGTGGTAAGAAATACGACAGTCTACATCGCGACACAAGAGCAGGAGACAGACAGATTTTTCCCTTCAGTGGTTTTTACCATGGGATTTCTTTGACACGTGTAGTCTTAGGAAAGGGAAATTTAGGTATCTTTAAAAGAATGTTGTAAACATTAAGGATTTTTAATCCTTCCTTTGGAGCGTGAGAAAATGCCGAAGTGAACAGTTTTATAGAGTACGTGTTGAATTAATTAAATAAAAAAGTGGAAATTGGATTAGGAAATAAGATAACATTTCAGTTAATATGGGCTAAATTAAGATAAAATTTAGGTAATTAATTAGAATGTAAATTAGATTAAGATATGTTATTATACATGTTATGGTCAATGTGAATAATCGGTTATTATTAATACTAACCGGTTAATCGGTTATAATACTAATTATTATTAGGACCGATTATTCACATTGATTGTTGCTCCTGTACCTGTTATGGAAGCCTATTGGCGAGAAATTCTTGGCTTTGTTTAAACTTCTCGGTATGTCCAAAATAATAAGAAAAAAATTAAACAAATCAAATATTAAATTGTGAATTTTTACATTTTTTAATCAGATTAAATGAAAATTCTCAGCTGATAATATGTAAAAAAGGCACATGCTTAAAAATTATTCTGTGCTCAACCATTTTTTTTTTAACATTTTGAAAAATAACCAATTATGAATTTAATTTCAATATTTCAAGCGTACAACATTGTACAGAGTGTTATATTACAATTCAACCGACTACAAAGCTTATTAGTTTAATAAGGGTTACATTAAATTTAGAATAAAACTTTTTAACAGGCATTTATTGAGATTTTATACATTTGTTAGGTAAATAAATTCCATTAATAAGATATTTAATTGGATCAGAGAAATATTTGTTTACGAGACCAAATAATAAGATTCTAAGTTTTAATACCAATCAAAACACACCATGATCACATGATTGAATGGGCTAATAAAAAGTTTTCCTCTTTTCTCCATCTGTTTATTTAATTTAATTGCATATTCCATTTATAATGTATTTTCTTCTCTTCCAATTTGACGATAGGTTTTGTTAGCAAAATATTTGATTTAATTGGGGAATATTCGAGAAGGGGGAATAAATTAGCATGTAATATTAAATAAATATGTTCGCTTTTAAATTTGAATTCATGAATGGGGTTTATGCATAAATTCACATCGACTTCTTTTGTTATTTTAATAAGTCTCATTCTTATTTTAGGAATATACAATTTTAATATGTTTGTCGGCGACAAAATTATATCAAAATATAATGTTTGCTACATTTATAAAACGTAGACCGTCTAAAACTTGTTTGTTTGTATTTCAAACCTCATTTTAAATTAATTTGTATACTAAAAGCTTAGATATGATTGTGGTACCATAAATTTGTCAAGATTACTTAATTATATCTTTATTTCTTTATAAAATTAAATTATGAATAATACGATTTTATGATTTCACTTTTATAGATTAGAAACAAATGATAATTAAATTCTCTGATCATATTTTAATTTTTTTTCTGTCAATACACATTTTTCAATTTTAAAGATTTTTTTTTAGAATCACTCTTTCACCCTAAAAACAACTTAGTCGGGAGAAGTCGTTTCAGGCTATCATGAAGCTATATTAATTCAGATGGACATTTAATTTAATCCGCAATTAATTAAGCTGTTGTTATTACTATACATATTGTTGCATCCATTTCCTACTTTTAAAAACGATCCGTAGAATCTATTAATAATCGAGTGTTATCCATGAGTTTAAATTTGTTTCTACACGTTGTCATCTATCAATAATGTCATAAATGTTTCAGAATAACTTTCTCTAATGCAAGAGTTAATGATATTTATAAAGAGTTATACTCTTTCTTGATAAATATTTCTAAATAAAGTTAATAAAAACGGAGATCCAAAAGGCAAAAATCATGTATCTTTAGTAATTGATACATATGCGTATGTATCAATTACTAAATCATGCATTGATTTTTGATTATTTTGACATCAAAATCAAGCGTCTCTAATTTTCAGTATTGTGACATTCTATGTTGAATCTGTGACTTTAATAACACTTCAATAAAAATACTTTATTTCACTTAAATTACAAAAATTTAATGGTTAAGATTCTTGAATTAAAAAACAAATACGTGATCTCAGAGACTACCACACCTAATTTCAGGCGCAAAAGAGTTGCCACAAACAAAGATTTAATATTTTAATGTATATTGTATTTCTTGAAAAATGCATTTTTTAAGTTCATTACAATTCTATCAATTATAAACTAACACTTGTAACAACTCATGTTAAATCTTTGGGAATAGAGTTAGTCCATGCTTATAAGAAGCATATCTAGCTCAGCATGCCGATTAAATTTTGGAAACTGCTGTTCCTTTACAAGATAAATAAAAATCGAAACAGCACAATTTAAGATCACGTACACTCAGTTTAGCTTTAATTTAGTTATATGAACATACCGTTTTAAAGCAACATTAGGGATGTTTTGGGACGGACCTCGTAATTTTAATTCATGATCAGAGGACGAGGAAGACACTTGAAATGGCACCCACATCTCCAAACTTCCGCACCACACCAGCGGGAAAACGTTTTATCCCGACAAATTTAATGCTCACTAGATCCGCTTACACGACGGTTCTTCGGTGGAAGCGGGTCACGAACCTGAAACCCTCCGGTTCCGAAACCGTGACCTTACCAGCAGGTCACCGCGTCCCCTCGATGGACACTCATATATAAGATTATATATCTGTTAGGCAAATATACTGGTATATGATCTCTATTTTGATGAAATTACAAGTTTTGTGCAGAATAATTATAAACATTTAAAAAATTTTGCGAGGGTAAATCTTTTTGGATTGCATTTTTCTGCTGAAAATATAGAAAAAATATTATTCATTCATAAAATATCAAATTAAAATATTAGCTGGCATGCTTAACAATGTAATTATGCGGTATGATAAATGTCTGAAAACACGCAACGTTTTGTTTCTTTTTTTTTAAAGATTTATTTTCATGATTGAAAATTCAACGAAACAATCCTTTTAAAACAGAAATGAAAAATTTCAAGTTGTACTTCCTTATTTTTTTTTCTCTGGAGTAAATATCTAAGACTATTCTTCAATATTCCTGCATGTTGAAACTGAAAATCTTTAAAAAATATTAGACAGCAGGATAGAGGGGAAAAAAACTAACACTCTTCCAAAAAGAAATCTTGGGAAAAACTTGAGCGGAAAATTTAGCTGCTATGGAAAAAAAAAAGAAAAAGAAGAGCAAGAAGAATATAAAATTTATCCACACAGAAATTCTAAACGTAAAAACTTCTCAATTCACTTTGATGGTGGCTTCAAGGAAACTTGTATTCTTTTAAGTGTTTTAAAAAAAAGAGTTCTATAAAATTACCAACAAAAGAAGGTAGGTAGTAAAACAAAATATTTAAAACTCTTTGAAGCGCATCTCATCAATTCGGAAGCTTAAAGAAGTGCAGTTAATGGATTCTTAAAGCAATTAGAAGCGGCCCCAATGAGCACGATCTAGCGTCCACAAATCCTAAGGGAGAACACTTAAAGCAAAAGGATTAAGTTTCGATCCCGGCGACTAAGATTCTGCATTAGCCTTTGAAAAAAGAACAGGAATTATTACAGATCAAAGAAGCCTTAAAACTGTCACGGATAAGTTTTTATTTAATTTAGACTCTAAAGGAACTTGCCATATCCGACGTGTTTACTCCGAAAAACACAAGAAGTGATTGCGGATTTTTATAATCACTCATCCATCATTCTTTTCCCATTTTATTTTCAGGGATTAACAGATAAATTCTGATATATATTCGTTCTATCACCCACAAAGAATAAAATATATTCTGAAATTATTATTATTATTATTATTTGCGGTTTTATTACTATTATGCTCGTGTTAGAATAAATGATTAGAATTTTAACTGAATTTAGTACCTTTTTATAGTTTATTTATCTTAATTTTTTTAATAGTGGTTTGTGCTATAATATAAAAATAAAATATTCATTAATTATTTTTTCTTTTAATTAAAAGTAAAAGTAATGGTATTTTTAAATAATTTAATAAAATAAGTATGAATAAAACATTTTAAAAACAGATGGTGCATACTTTTTATTTCCTTCCTTTATATTACTTATTAATAATTTTTGGAATTTACTGTAAAACAAACATTTACTTATTAAATATTTATATTTGCTTATTAAATTTGGAAACTATTTTGAGATGTTGCAGAATTTTTTTTATTAGTGTACACTGTTTGATTCAAGGAATTAAGAACTTGTAAGAACATTAAATTAAAAACTTATTTAAACATTATTTTAAAGATTAAACCAATTTAAATTCATAATTTGAAGCTAAAGCTTACGGAAACTAAAGCTTTGTCATTAATCAAAGCAGTTTATTCCTTATTATAGTTCAGATTTGTTTGCTTCGTGAAAATTATTGATTTTTCACATCGTCTGCCTTTCACTATAAAAATGCATTTTTAAGGATTCTTTTCTAAAAATATAATTGAGCTCTAGAAAGAAAAGAAAAAATGGAAAGTATGAAAATATTTAGCATATAATTAATTAAAACACTATCGATTGTAACAACATTATTTTAAAATTAGATTGAAACAAATATTGTTTCCTATTGCCTTTGAATGTTTTTTTAAAAACAATTTACGTTTTGTTTAATTTAGTTATACTAATGCCCAATTTTGAAGCAACAAGAGGAATATTTAGGACGAATGTCGTAAATATGAACTATTATTTGCCGGGAATGACACCGAAGTATGTATATTTTTTTCAAACGTCCACCCATATTAATAGGTCATGTAAATTAACTTTCTACATACCTACATATATGGGAGCTTACCTCGATTCCATCACAATAGTTATTTTAAATCTTATTATGTGAACTCCTCGGTACCTATAAGAAAGACCTTAGAATCGGACTATCATTTCCTTTACACAAACCATGCTCAGGAATTATAGCACATTTTTGATATAACGAATGGGAAAAGTTCACTACAAATACAAATTCTGTACGCAGATTCTTTTGTCTAGTTGCTTTAGGAAGATATTTCTACATCATGAACTGTCCGATCATGGAGATGTGATTGTAGAGACGGTTTCACTCTCTGAAGATAGCGAACATATTAATAGCAAAATGCGTAACTTTCTACATACTTACATATATGGGGCCTTACTTCGATTCCATCACCATTTCTGATCATTTGTTTTGAATCTTAGTATGTGAAGCCCTCCCTATCTATAACAAAGACCTTCGACTAGGTCTACTACGTCTCTTACACACACCATGCTCAGAAAACATAATACTTTTCTTATATAATGAGCGACAAACGTTCACTACAAACACAAATTCTGTGGGAGGAAACTTTAAGCCTAGTTGCATTATGAAAGTATTTCTACATCATGAATTGTTTATTCGCGAAGGCCTGGTTCTAAAGACGGCTTCACGATCTGAAGATAGCGAACATCAGAAACGATGCACAATATTTATGGCCATGGACTTTTTTAAGTCTATCAATGGAGCTACAATTTTAATGTTGGTTTGGAGAGTATATTTGGAAAACTGGGTGTCAGCTCTTCTGTCATCCATGTTTCATAACTGTGGGCCACATCTCATGTAGGCGTGTATATAGCTGTGATATTTATCAGGATGCAAGTCAACGAAAAATTAATCAGTTGGCTAGATCAATTTTTCGAAACAGTATTCAGAATCGCAAGAAAGGGTTTCTAATTAACAGACTGATACAATTCTAACTGCATTCAACAAAGAATAGATTTATATAAAAGAAAAGGCTCAAATCCATATCTTAATTTGTGCATTTATTTATTTTTATTCCGTTTTGATTTCGACAATTATTAAATTAAAATTAAATTAGAAAACTTAAATTTGAAGTTCAAATCGAACAAACTGTTATTTGTTTAAATACTAAGCACTCAACACAATACCCCTTCCTCCTTAATTAAGCTGATAGCAAAGTTGTGTACAACTTTTTGTGTCTTTTTCATGTTCCTCGTAAAATTCCGATGTAAAAGTTGTTCGAAATATATGAATGTTTAAAAGATAAAATCTGAAATATAATTTTGTGTATTTATGCATTAAAACAGTCTTTCGCTTGATATCAGAAATTATTTAATCTAAAAAATATAGAAACGAATTAAAATATTCATTTTTGGTATTTATAACGTTTTCGCTAATGATCCAAAATCCTTTTGAAATTTGCACTTACTAATTTAATATTAATATATTTTTATAATTTAATATAATTAATATAAAACGCAATAATAGGTTATCTTTGAATCTCTCTTTATAATAATGTTTCATAGAAATGAAAACATGAGTCTCATCGATCTCTTACATGTTGCCATGTTTTGCAGTTTTAAAGAACATGGATGTAATTTTTTTTCTTGTGACAACAGCTCAAAATAACGAGTCGTATCCTTAAATAGTTATCATGTTGCTGTAAAACATGATATTTATCTCAGAAATCAGCTTGAAATATTTACAAGAAAAAACATTTGCTCGATTCTGAATTTTATGCAAAATTCTTTGGGTTATACTTTTATTACTTTCAGTGAACTCCGGATTTATATCAACGAGGAATCGTGACATGTTTGCTGCCTCAATTTGCGCCAATACTTCGAACCATCTACCTAATTAAATGACCCCTCTTTTGCTGTTTCTTAAGTGTGTTAGAAGAGGGGCCATCTAATTAGAGAGCAGGTGTTAGCTGTGAGTCACTTACAGCTAACTTGTTGAAAAATGCAACAATTAGAAACAAATATTTCCAGGCCAGAAGCAATTATTATTCAAGATGAAATTTCGAATCTTGATTATGTCTATGAGATTAGGCAAAACATGTCATTTTTTTTTAGCTGTTTATGTTTTTATTCTAACAAAAACTTTCATTTAACGAATTCAACCTTTTTTACATAAATAAAGGCAGTTACGGTACATTGTGGAGTGACTTTTTTAAAAAAAATAGTGTTCCCTATAAAATTTTCGACACGTATGGAAATAACGAGGCCTTTTTTGAAGGACAAAGGCCCAATCATTACATCCCTTTTATCGGAAAATAAATCTTGACCAATGTGATTCAAAAGGGAGTTGACAGTTCCCACAGTTCTTCCGAAAGCTACAATAATTCTTTCAAAATTCAATTTTATTAGTACTATTAGTACGCTAGGAAAGGGAAGTAATAACTTGGAAATCAAATGAATACTATTGCAATTCATTATCCATATTAAAGTCATGAAGTTGTAACTTCGACTGAAATTAATATATGTCCGCTTATTGTTCCAGTTGACAATTTATTGTTATTCGTGGGAAATGCACGTGTTAAGCATGTCTTCACTATATATGATTCGAAAATATAATGAAGAGGCTTCAGATTCATAAAATTGAATATTTATTTACATTTCATAACACTATTTTTAAGAAATTAATTTATTTTTACATGAAATATTCGTTTTAAAATTATTTGTTCTAAGAAAAATCATAACGTTTCCTCTATGTGAAACACTTATACACTTTAATTAGCTTGACTTGTTTCCTGATCGTAAAGATGGAATTTTACAATTGTTTTTTCTCTCACTTTCTAATGCGCTGGAGTTTTCAAATTTTGTACTCATTTTTTGTTCTTGATCACTAAATAATTTAATATTTTTAGAGCTAGATTATTTATTATTCTATTCATTACATTACATACGACTATTCGAACATTTTTTGATATTTTCAATACGAATGATGCCATCTGTTGGTGAATAAGAGAAAAATTTATATTTATATTTCATAATATTTATTATAAAAAGATATAAACTCGAGAGTAATCAAAAAATATGTTTAATAAAAATTCTACTTTTTGCTTCATTAATAAAAAGAGTTTTTAAAAACTTCTTTTTATTTCAGGTTTTCATATCATTTCCATTCAGAATTTCTAGCAACTTCATTTGTATTGGAAAAATTAACTTTCAACCTTGATGTGAAAACTAAATAATCTGAAATTATGCTATATCATGGATGTGCATGTTTAAGTTGGCGAGGCTTAAAATTGAAAAGAAGAATCTCATCTCATGTATGATACTTATGAATTGATGGCATCTGATGAATTTGTAATTATTTCTAAATTATCCTTTATATAGGGTATATATGCTATATCATTAAATTATTTGGTCTTCTTTCCACAGCTGTACTGACTAGTTAAACACTTACAAGTTGATGCATGAGATACCATTTTGAAATAATCTATAGTTTTTATTCAGAATAAATAAGTCATGAATAAGTTTTCTTCTATCAAATTGAGTACTTTTAATAAATAAATTATGATTGCATTTTCTCACAAAATTCTTCATTGTGAATCTTATGCAACCAAAAGTAATCTTCAAACATTTTTTTTCTAATTAAATGTGCATTCCTTTTTTCTTGGAAAATCGACAATTTTTCTTTTTGTTGCATGGAAGGGCTTTGAAGGAAGGAAGGATTTACAGCAAAATAGAATAAGAAAAACAAAGAAGATGTCGTAAAATTAAGAGTGTAGTATTGTTTGGCATGACAAGATCCTCAGTTTATATCAAACCCACGGTGTTAATTCAACCGTTAAAGGAAAGGAGGGTCATTTATTTCTTCCTACTCTTATCATGATTTTTGAACTTGTTAATGAAATCATTTTACTAACAGAACATAGTCTTCTAAATTTTAATTACTTATTACAATTTAATTACTTTACGTTGAAAAAGAAGGTTAAGTCATTCATTGACTTGAAGAAATTGTACATAGTTACCAAGACAAATATTATTTCACTCTTATATTAAGCAGGGGATATTTTCCTTGATTTTTTCACAAAAAATGTATCAAAGTTAAAAGTTACAAAACTTTTGATTTTTAAATAAAATGCGATTTTCTTCCTGTAGATTTTGTTAATAAAATAATATCATACTTTTTATGCAGAGTGCCCAATTTACCCTTCCATTTCGCCTTAAACTGAGCCTTAACCCACTCTCTTAACCCGACAACAGTCATAAAATTGGTTTTTAGATACAGTAATTAGACTACAAGTGATAAAATCAGACCACCGCTTGATGGTAAACTGCAGAATTAGTATTATTATCTCGAAATTGGTATGAACAAAGAAAAAAATCCTATCAATAATCAGTATAGCATCATCAATTTAATACGAAAAAGCTCCTTTATGTTCTAAATCGATTATCAGACATTAATGCCTAGAAAAAATAATTTTAAATGCATATTTGTTTGCTCGCGATTTCCAAGACTGTGGCACCAAGGAACGTAGACGAAGTGAAAAACGTTATCTTCCAGACAACATTGCTCAAGCATGACAGATGGCTGCTGCATGAGACGTCAAACATGAAGCAATACTTGGTGGACGCATTCTAAAAAGAAATAATCAGATATGATCGTTTCGAAGAGTGACTTGATTCCAGTGAACATTTTCCTGTAGGGATGCTTCAAACAAGTGTGTGCGACCTCTCCGCTAATATTGCAGGGCATTTGATAATGTATTACTAATGCTTACGCCAGCTTGTCACTTGACATTCCAGAAAGTAACCAACATGATATTTCACCAAGATATTATATTATATACTGAAAGATTAAAGATTAATATCGAGATTAATACCAAGATTAGATATCGAAAATCTACCAATAATTACTTTCTTTCTCTTTCAAATGTTCTTTGTCACGTACAAATATTGAAAATTGCGTAAAACAGATAAGCATTTTAAGAGTTTTATTAAAATTCACTTTTTCCTTACTTCATATCATTTTGGAGACAGAGAAAATATCTCTACATGGGAGCATTTTACATAATCTCATGGCTTAACTCGTAGCCTCTCTACTATATCAAGATATCACTTTTATTACTACAGCTGTAGTCATTCTGAAATTAAGAGAAAGGTAAATGACTTTTGTGGACTCCATGAATTAAATTTAATAAGCTAGAATTTTGAATTAATAGAAATATTGTTTAAGAATGTTTTCTTTTAAATAATAATTTTAAAAAAAAATTAGAGTCTTTATGTTTGAGAGAATAATCTACAATTTTAGATATAGCATTTGAAAGGAAATGGCAGGATTTTAAAATTTTGACAAAAAAGCATTAAAGTTATTATTTAACATCGTACCCAGAAGAAACAGTTTACAAATGTTGCCAAATAATAATATGTTGAAACAATAAAAACCGTAATCATACATGAAAAATGAGTGGAATTAAATTATGAGTAATTATATCATGAAAAAATAAGAAAAGCCGATGAATTAATTTAGTAGTTTCTAGTGAAATGTTTACAGCAATATAAATATAGAAAATAATGAAAAAAGAATAGAAAATAATAAGCAGAACAGAAAATATTAAAGTATCACAAGGAAACGACATCCTCTTTTAATTATAAACTATTTTAATTATTATTCCCATGTTGAAAGCGATAAAAGATTGAAAATTAAAATTAGTCATTTAACTCAAACCTATCTTTAAATAATTTAGCACATTTTGAATAAAAATATTTAAATCCTTAGTAAAATATATTTAGAAATTTGGTAATAGAATGCATTCAATTCAAAAGCACTTCCACTTTTCGCTTTTATTTCGTAATACAATATCTTTAAACATGCATTTCCAATATCATGACTTTCAAACAGTATTTTTGAAAACTGTTTGAATTTATTTTGCTTTTTATATCGACTTTTATCTCAAATTGTAATATCTTAAATTTTTAAAACATTCAGTTGATAAGCCACATTTTTAGAAATTGTCTATCAGTTCAATATTATTGGTTAATTTTAATTTCTCTTATTTTTTGTTAATATGAATGTCATTGTAAGGATATGTGAGGATAAGTAAAATATCCAGATAATTAAAGAAGCGTGATTAAGCCAAATGAGACTGATCGAGCTGAAAATATTATCATTCAAAAATGTTTTGGACTAGAAATTCGAATTTATTTTTGTTTTTAACTTCAGTGTTGTAATCTACTTAATAACATAAGTAAGAAGAAACGGAATCATATAAATATTTCTATAAATTGTAATATTTAATTCTTGGATAAGAAAAAATAAAATATTTTTCATTATCCAAGGAGAAATATGTATGACTTTCATTATATAAATATATTGTATTATTAGTGCACATGTTAAATTAACATTTGAAACTAAGACAGAAATTTCAATGCAGTTTTTATATTAATTTCAGAACTTTTAAATGTAATTTTTATGTTGATATCAGGAGGATTATACTTAATTTTTATGTCAATTTCAAGAAACTCTCCGTCATTCTGAGATTTCCTGACATCTCCTATTAAATAAATTCATAATTAATTTCCTCCCAGAAAAGCATCTTAAATATTTCGTTTCTTTCATTTGAATAATTGAAAAGAGTAATTGGAAAGAACATTTTAAATGTAATTAAATGCAATTTAATTATAGTGCTTCCTGTAAAGGATTTCTTTTTTCATTTTTTAAATATCATGGTATTTTTTTATGACGTTATTGTACATAATTTAATTTCAAAAATTATAGTGAAGTATAGTTAATTTGTGTTTAAGTATGTCACAGTGAATACATAAAAAAATCCCTTAACTCTGTTTTACAATGATGAAGGATCTCATTAAAATGTTTTCTACTAATATTTTACTTTGAAGAATAATCATATTTCTCGGTAAACAGCACCATTAAGTGAAGATAATTTTCTACATTTTTTAAAAAATAATTCTGCATTAAAAAATGCAAATTACACATAAATTCCTGTAACAGTGTTGCTTGACGCAAAATTAACATCAATGAAGAAACGATTTTAACAATCGTGATTTTTTAATCTTAAAAACACTTGAACTCAAATTAAACATTTAAAAGATCTATACTCTCAATATTTAAAACAGTAAAATCATATTAATAATTTAAAAGTTTTACCAGTAAATAAATTATCTATTGTGAAATTTGGAGAGATAATAAATTTTGGTATATTTCGGCTAAACTGAAATATTAGAAAGTGCATTAAATTGCTCCTTTTTCCTTTTTCGCATCTGTTAAATAATAACATTTTCATTTTCTACTAGTCCCTTCAGATGACCAGTTGGTTTGCCAGAAATATTGATCACATTTTTTTTGCAGATAAATCATTAAGATATAACTTCATACCCGTGATTCCGCCAAATTCTTTGTAATAAAGTTATGTTATTTTAATTGTCTTACTTTAGTTTTATTTATTGTGTACATGAACCTGTCTAACGGTGTCAGTCCCATTATGATATAAGGTTATAAAAAACGTAAGTAACCGATTCATCTGACATCTAAATTTCGCGATATTGTAATTTTTATCTGTTTTGTTAACAACAGGAATATTAAATAGAATCCTTCTTATTTAGCTCTTAACAATGGAAATCAACAATTTAAATGCTTGATGAAGCAAAAAATAAACGATTTGAATTTCAATATAATCTATTGTCTGGAAAATAGGCAAAAATACTTTTAAAAAATTGCCAAAATTTAACAAAAATTCGCACAATTACTAAATTGGTATCATTAAAAAGAAAATTTTTTATGTTTTAAAGCGGTGTAAAATTCATTTTTTGTGCAGTAATAATTTAAGACGTTATTGCAGAAAAACGCTAAAATTCTGCTTAATTTTTTAATTAATAAAAATGTTTAAAAATCTCTCATAGGTGCACATTTCCATCCTTCAAGGTATATATGTCTCAAATTTGGTTGCTCTAAGCCAAACGGCCTGGCCTGTAAAGTGCAACGCATGCACGCAAGCACACACACACGCGCGCGCACGCACCATTTTTATTATTAGAATATATTTAGCTTTTAAGAAATAGATCATAAAAAGGAAAAGCCACAAGCAGGACTTATATATCCATAGAAAGAGCTTAATATTCAAACTTTAAAGGGAGTAACATCCCAGCTAAAAGTCAAACTTAGTAGTAATACAAGAAAATATTGTGATCCCTTTATGATTTGAAAATAATTAACTTCTTTACAACCATATCGCTCTCTAAGCCACAATAGGAAAGTCTGCCACAACACAAAAAACTAGTTACTTTACAAGAAAAGAGCTTGAAGTTGAGTTATTTAGATCAATACTCTGTTCTGCAAGACTTTTCTTTTACTATTTGCAGCGATAAGTATTAGAACTGAAATTGTGACATTATATTTCGAAAAAAACATGCATGATTTTAAATTTTCCAAGAAATAAAAATACCTAGAAAGCTTCTTATTATAGCAATCTTTTTCAAAAGGAATATTATCATTTTCTCCAAAACTCTGAACTGCTATTCTTGCTAATCGATTATTTCAGTCTTTCAAGACATGTAATCCATCAACTTCTTTATTTTCTGCCAGATTCAATGATCCTTCTGAATGTGGAACATAACGCCAACAAAACATGAAGATATTTTCCAATATGTCAATTTCACTAATAAACATATCAACTTCTATAAATGTTTCTTTTGAAATCGTTGTAAAGTCCGATTGAATATTATACATTTTTTGGAAGTACATGAAATAGTTGAATCACTTTTTGTGTGCGATTAGAATGCCTTGGAGTCAATTCAAATTAAGTTTCACTAGAAGCAAGTAATTCTGTATATCAGCTAGCATCTAACTAACTATTATATAATATATATATATATATATATATATATATAAAAAAATATATATATAAATATATTAATAAAAAAATAAATAAAAAAAATAAAAATAATAATAAAGTCAATTAAAAAGGGGGAATCACAATCGATAGCTTAAAATTTCTTTGCCTGCTGCTGGTATGTTCTTTCCTTTTTGTATGTATCTTTGCTTATTAGTGGATGTATTCTTCGAATTTATTGTTTTGTATTTTCCTTTCTGTTAAAATGGTATATCTCTTGGGTCTGATTTCAGGGGATTTTCGGATCACGAGGAATCATTATTTGACTGTTTAGTCTGCATTCCTTCAGAGAAAAATCCCTTTTTTGAATCCCTGCCTAAGGGTGACCCTTGAAAAAATCTTCAGCCTGGATTCTTTTTTTATTTGGTTTAATTTCATTTTCCTATTAACTTGATTTTAAAACATTGCTTTAGAGCGCACTTACGTTTTCCAAACAATTAACTTTTCAAAATTTCAATTTGCTGAACAAAATTGTCTGAACGTTTTGAGATTTTAGATCTCATGCAATCGATTGATACGAGTAATTCGTAACAAAGCAAGCATCAATGGATGTACATTTGAATACTTTCAGAAACTGTTTGAATGCTGAAGTTTCAAACACAAAATTATTAAAATAAATTACTTCATATTTAACACTAGAACGTCCAGGATTTCGATTAGCCTTAAACGTCCGCCGGTGTCATTTCGAGACCAGTATATAAAATATATAAAATAATTGTAATAACAAAATAATTGCAGGATCTTTGTTCAGTAGGATTTAGTTTTAAGGCTCTTTAATATTATTTCATATAATTATCCTATATATTATAAAAAATATCCTATATATTATAAATATATCCTATATATTAAAAAATATCCTATATATTAAAAAATATCCTATATATTATATATATATCCTATATATTATAAATATATTATGATCCTTTATATTATAAAAACTGTAACAAAACAAATTACTTAATCTTGTAAAATGAAATAAAACAGAAATATTCATAAATATTAGTATAATAAGCAAAATCGTAATTTTTGTGAGAATGCAAGTTTTTTAATCATGATCGTTTTTATGCATAATGATTTGCACATACCTCATTTGCAATGAATATAGTGATATCCAAATTTTCCTGCACATTTTTCGCATACCGTTTCCATACACACATTTTTTTAGTTGCATTACCATTACACTTTTTAATTTCGCAATTTTTGCGTTTTAGCGAATTTTTAATTCCTTTAAATTCAGTATTTATTACTGGAATATTATCAATTTCATCTGCACTTTCTTTAGATTTTTCGCAGTCACATTCACGCTATCTTATGTCTTCATCGGAATCTAAATTAGAATAAGACAGCTTACCACCATCCGATTCATTCTCAGAAAGCTTTCACAACAAATTAGCAATTTCATCAGAGCTTAGACCTTTTCTGCGAACCATTGTTTCAGGGTGTCTGCTCTGTAGAAGGTTTGGAAATCGTTTTTTTATGAGCAGATAAGTAAATGCTACGAAAATGCTTAGACATACGAACGCCTTACGAAACTAAGAAACAGGCTAAGTAAACACCTTAGACACAACAATTTTAGTATAATGGATTCATTTCCACTGTGAACCCAATAACACTGCATTCAAGGT
Organism: Argiope aurantia; assembly: GCA_026543865.1. Taxonomy (NCBI): domain Eukaryota; kingdom Metazoa; phylum Arthropoda; class Arachnida; order Araneae; family Araneidae; genus Argiope; species Argiope aurantia. The sequence goes on along the minus strand of JAPMOR010047542.1, from coordinate 316,239 downwards.
CAAACAAATGCGCGAATAGTACTTTGGAAAGTTTGTTTTACTTAGTGAACTATCGTTTGTTGAACGGCAGCTATTTATAATGATAAATTGCCTTGGTGTCGAAACGACACCAGTGGGCGTTCTAGGTATATTTAGTTGTAAAATCTCTCCTAATTAACCTAAAACCAAAAAACTTTTTATGTGTAATCACCATGGAAAATGATTAAAAGTCACGAAAAATGTTCAAACTCACTGCGAAAATGCCGAAAAAAGAATGAACGAAACAGACTCCGGTGTCCAATCGACACCGACGGACACTTTGGTGTTAAAAAATAAATTCATTTAGAATTATTCCTTAATGAATAAATCATTGAGTAAAATAAAAAAAATTGTGATCATATTTCTATTTTAATTAGAGACACAAAATTATTAAAAGCAAAAACTAGTTCAGTTTATTTCCTTAAATGAAAATTTTGTGATGAGTTATTTCTCTTACACATTTTGCAACTTAAGTATATCCATTAATAGAGAAATCGTACTAAAGCAAAACGATGTACACTGTAGCTTTCTCTTACTATTTTTTTGAAGACCGTTTACTTCTCTTTGTTTCGTTCAACAACGACTTACAAACAAAGATATTTGTTCCTTAATGATGAAACTCAGAGTTAACGCCTCAGCTCATTTTCGCAGTTTTTATTTTTTAAACATCTTTGCATTTTTCCGCACCATTTTTTTTAAAGAATGTTTCAACACTTCAATTATTCGGAAGTGATAGCAACATCCTCAACCTTTCAAGCCAGACAAGGGAAGAATATCTTTTTATTAATTATTAATCAACCTGTCACCATAAATAAAAAGTGAAAATTTATCTTCGGTCATATTTCATGCAGGTTACTCTTTTCAGTCTCATATCTTATAATTAGAATTTTTTTTTCAGAATTCATATTTCAGAATAAAGAACATCAAAGCGCAATGTTTTTTTTTTAATAAATCGCTGAAAATGTAGGTATTGCGATGTATATTTTTCTATCTTCTTTTATTCTTAGAAAGATAAATCTAAATTTTGATGCCATATGTAAGCAAGATTATAAAATGGGAGTCACTAAAATATTATTACAAAATATTTCATTAAAATATCGAAATTGAAATCCTTATTGTAGCTTGGAAATATAATTTGATACCCTACATCTAAATAAAATAATAATAAATAGATATTTGCCAAGCTTATAAAGTCTTAAGAATACATTTTCTTTAAATATAAATTCATTTTAAAAATGAAAGAATTTTTCTTACAGTATTTGAAAACTGAATTATTTTAAAACAGTAAAATAAAATTTGGTATTAATATGAGGCGACGCAAAATGGAAGAATGGAATTTCAAAGAAATAATAATGTCTTGAAAATAGTCTCCATTCTTTAATGGTGTTTAAAATTAGAAATGAAAAAAAAAATATCATCACAGTATAAAAATTTCTCCAAAATTGTTTAAAAAAATAAAGATTTTACTGTACTGTAAAAATATAACATTTAAAAAATATTATACCTATGGTGCTATTTTGATTCAAAGAGTATCAATTCTCATAATTTATTATTTTGAACAGTTAATATTTTATTGTTACAGATAATTATTGCTATCGATTGAAATATTAAGGAAGCTATTAAGTGTCTGAATAAACTTTGTACCTATTCTTTATAGAATATTAGTTTTTAATTATTTATTAGTTCGGATAAAATTCTCTTTCTTGGATTTTAACATTTTAAGAATGATTAATGACAGTTTTTTTTCAATTACTTTTCATTCCCAAAGATGAAAAACATTAACGTGTTATACAAGATATTATTCAAGGCTTTTTTATATAACTTAAATAGACACTAAAATAGATATTTCTAAAAGAACACAATTTAAAATAATACTTTTGGGTAACTGCTTTTCTGCATCCAATGTATTATTCAGGAAATAGCTAAATTATTCTAAAAAAAGGGATAATTATACGAAATATTATCCTAAAAAAAGAAATACAAAAAAGTTTTAAAGTTTTATTGAAAATCAGAACATTAATTTTGCTGTTGCAAGGACTTTATTTATAACTAAATTGAAAATTATATAATTTCTATGAAAAATATTCATTTTTAAAATGGATTTATTACCTGCTTAAAGAAAAGCTAGTTTTTTGTTATACGTACGATATAATTTCTTAAGTGGTAAAAAAACATTATGAATGTTATAAACGAATCTTTAAACAAGATTACTCAAAGTAAATATAAAAAGAGCAGTTTTAAATAAAATTTATAAATAAGGAATTCTACACAGCATTATTTCATTTTTTCTTTAAAAAATGTTTAAATGATTTCTTTCAAAAGAAAATGGAAGAGAAATTCGTTTAGTGATTTGATTTATTCACCATAATTTGAGTCTACTTTTGCTATGCATATTTATTACTATTGAGTTGTAATTAGAGTTCTGTATTTATTATTAGTATCGATATATTTATGCATCTATATATTATTATATAAGAATCTATCCAACCTCACCACATGACTTTCGGTGAACTTGGATAACCAGACATCACAAGCAAGAATTGTAAATCATGCTTAATAAAGCTCCATTTTATGAGAGTCTCATGAGTCGCACTACTCAGTAGTGAGGAACGTCCCCCATGACCTTGCTATCAACCAGCTACTACACACCTGATATATCGAGAAATATAACATTTATTTGGCCAACTTCCCATCTTCGTACTCAACTTGCAACCTGGTAATTTCTATTAATAATGTAATTCTCAGACTATAATCCGACTAATAGGGTCATCTCGAAACAGATATCAATTCTGTTATTATCATTCGGCATATCTTCCAACAATAATGGCATATAGCTCGAGGTGGTATATTCTTAGAATATACCTTTATTCGACGCCTAATTCGATCCAATGTCTTGCATGTTTGGTGATGTAACAAACATTAAATCAACCGTTAAAAGTCAGTTGTTCTTAGATTGTTGTGACGTGTTGTGGTGTGGAAATTTCTGAATGGGATGCGGGTTGAGGAATATATAAAAATTTCTTCGTATAACCATAGTTGAGAAACGGAATGGTAGATCCAAAATAGTCTCCTTTATCTTAAAATGGATCTTCAATCCAGCAGAGTTGAGTTTTAAACTATTTTTGCAGACAGTTTACCCACAAAAAGTAGTATAAAATCCATTGTAAGTAGTATAAAATCCATTCCGGTAATTTAACCAAGATCAAATTCAAGGAATCTTTTAGTTAATATACTACATACAAACAAGCATAATAATATAATATCCTCGGAATATTGGAAATAACATATGTTTACAAATTATCAGACATATATTTACGTTTATCAGCTTACAGAAAAAACTTTTTAAGGAAAATGAACGATAAATCAAATATTTTAATTAAATATATTCGAGAAGGAAAATATGATGAAGAGTTTTAGTCATTTCTGTATATCTACAGAGTTTATGATTGCATTCCATTGTATGAATTTTGTTAACAAATTTAATTACATTCATGTCAAAATTATTATATACGCACAAGCCGCGGACTATTTTGAATTGGTTCTCGTAACTTTGAATTGAGGTCAGAGGACAAGGAAGACATCTGAGCCAACAATATCTTTTAAGTTTTCTACATCACATCACTGGCTAACATTTGATTTTTGACATAAAATTTAGCATATAACACGTCCACGCACATTGCAGACCTTTGCTGAAATCGGGCTTTGAATTTGGATGTTAACTTCATACATGATGTATTCCTCATCTTCAGAATACACCAGTTGGCTTTTGAATTTGCAATACGAAACAATAGTATAAAAAATCATAATTTTTTAACATTATTTTATTCTAAAACACATTCATCCATAAATTGAAAAGGTATACTTTGATAGAATTAGTTTTAAGCGTGGATGTGCCAGTTGCAATTGATGTCTTCTTTTTATCCGAATTCTTCAGTTGTTCTTGTGTAAATGTAAAACAAAACACTGGTATAACAAATCAACAAATTTATGTATTTGGTACCTCTATCCGAGAGGCAACTAAAAAACTAGGATGGAAAGCTTACGGTATGGTGGTTGGTTCACGCCCCCCCCAATGGGTACAGAAATGGTGAAGGTCGGTTCGATGACTGGACGTTCTTCCCACGGGAAGGGTTGTACCGTTGCCGGTGATGGCCTTTAGGAGTCAACCGTAGTTCCTGCCAATAATTTCAAGTCAGATCGGTCATTCAAATTTAATCCGAATGCCTTTAATTGGGCGGAAGGGGAGGGGTAGGCAGTGTGATTATATGTATATTTATATAGATTTATAAGTATATTTATATAAATTATGGAGTATGTATTTGGTACTAAAGCAAATTCTTCAGCAAAGTTTTACATGGTGTAGAATTATAAAACAAACTTCAAAATATTTTTTCTAAATCAAATACTTTGTATCAAACAATGTAAAATATAAATAACGCCATTAAATCATATTTTACTATGTAATGAATAATTTTTACATGAAAAATACTTTTAGAAACTTGGAAAAGTATCATGAACATATCAAATAAATCGTTAAAACTGAAACAAAGGAAATACATCACTACTAGAAGGAAGGAAAAAAAACTTCGGAATTTGAATACACATAATGTTTAAATTTTAGAAATAAAGTGACCTTCCGAATAACAATGCTATTTGGAAGAATGCAATTTAAAAGTAACAAAGTTTAAGAGAATTTTCTATCCGGGATCATTTGTTGTTAGTATAAAAATCACCAAAACAAAGAAATCAAGAACAGAACCCAGAATTGGATCGAACAACACTGACAACATACCCCATTGAGATTTTTTGATTCTGCGTGTACTGTTCCGTAAACAGAGGCATAGCATACCCAACGAACCTGAGCAAGCCCTATCCATACGAAAATAAATTCTAAACCGAGTTTATCAGAAGGAGTTTTAAAAAAGACGTCTAGAAAATAAACGACGGCACTAAAAACGAATAGCTTGACAAAATTGTAAAAAGCAGTATTCCTCAATGAAAAAGAACTTGTTTCGCATTATACGAGAAATGCATCTACTGTTTATGAAAAAGAAATTTAATTTTGGGAAAAATTAAGGGAATAAAAAGTCGAAAAGAAGTTTTTATTTTTTTGGCGAGGCAAGAAAAAGCATTTTTCATTAATAATGAGATAAAATGTATACACTTTTTAACTTAGAGATTTAAAATTTTTGCTCATTCATTTCAAGATTGAAGGGCGTACATACATTCAAAAAATTAAGTTTTGACACATTTCTTATTTGTCTTCAGTTTTTCTTGCATGTTATTCTCAACTTACTGTGCTCCCTTAAATGTTCTACCAGTTAATGAAGATGAGTCTAGTTATTTCATTAAAAAAAAATATGAAAAAAAACCCGTTTCTGTCATTTAAGCAAAATGTCATTTTTTTCTTAAGACAACTATAATTCATTCGTCTTTGTTTCCGTATTTTTTTACGGCTTGTAATCATGCAAAAAAATTAAAGAGAGTATAAAAATCATTTTTTAAAATGCTATTACTTAAGCTAACTACTATAACTATTATTTAAACCCCATATGTTCTTCCATGATAATTTTTGAATTATTTTAAATCAATATTGTTTACGTATGACTACAATAAAACAATTAAAATATTCCTAGCAACTAAGGTTAAACTAGTTTTATACTCATACTATTCTGAGAAATATCATGTAATTTTTGCTCTTATATTTTATTAATTCTCTTGAAAAATGCAATGTATATTCTATTTACATGTAGTAAAAAAGATATTTTAAGCAATTCAGAATATGATTCAGCAGCGATAATTCTTCAAAATAAATTCTTAGTTTATTTATTTACCTTGTCATCAGAATACTTCTCACCGTTTGCGGTTATTTCTGGTATTCTTAATTATAAACTTAATTTATTATATACACTTTTATTTAACTTTTTACATTTCATATTTTTAAAGATGAAATTTTATAATTGATACTTTACTTACTTTCTGATGGGCTAGAATTTTTTTTTTTTACATTTGTGACTTCTGGATGACAATATATTAAAATTTTAAGAAAATAATTGTCAGTTAATCAATTAAAATAATTTAATTTTAATCGAATACTTGTAATACAATCGAATTTGAGTAAAAAATGACTTCCAGATTTCATAGTCCTTATAACAACGATTTATAAATTAAAAAAATGAAAAGTTATAAATAATTAAAATAGAATGATATGCGTTTTAAGAACATGAATAAAAGTGCATTTTGAAAATTGTTTCTGTTATATATGTATAAGACCAGCTTGGAATTTGTATCAATTTCAAATAATCAGACATTAGTTTTTTGTACTCAGAATTGCCCCTAGTTTAATATATTAATTGTGATGTGAAATAAGCGCATCTCGCTGGTAATGCATTCGTTCGGACTATTTGAATCATAATTGTTTTAAGCGAAATTTTTTGCTTTTTAATTCGTAGCTCAGTACTCTCCACATGCATTTTGCCTCAAAAGTGTTTATAATCTTCCATTTTTTCCTATATTTTTTGTTGTATATGAGACATCTTGATTACTATATTGATATGTTATGTCTATTAAGATAAAATAATAGCAGTCCTAATGTATATATGTATTGCCAATTTTTAAATCTTATAAAAATCAGAAATATTCTTACCTAAAAGTTTACAGATAAATGCAGTTTTATGCAAGGACGGTATAGGTAATTATGACAACGATTAATTCCCAATTATTTAAAGGATGATACTCTTTATACCTTAGTATTATTTGATATGATCCTTTAAAAACTTTTCTACACTAATAAAAAAAATGAATACTTTAGCATTCTTTGCATCATTACCGGTCTCTTCGAGTATTCATAGTGGGAAACAGAAAGCATTATTTTTCATTTTAAACCCAACTTCAACTATTATTTTATACGAAGAATTAAGAGAACGCAAATTTTGTAATCATTGTTGAGCTCTGTTTGAAATTTTGCGAATGATAAATCTCTTCAAAAGCTATGAATGAATGATCATATTGTAGAAAGACCTCTTTTAGAGAAAGTACGTATCCTCCAAATCGTATCACAAACAAAAGAAATTAATACCAAGCTAGGGACATATCATTCGTGATTACAATCCTTAAATACGGATTCCTTCAATTGTCTCCCACGGATATATCTTAAAAGGCAGATAAGTACTTAGCAAATAACAATCCATCGCATTCGCCTTTCACTTTTCACAAAGAGTATGTCCTAACTCCTTTTCATATAAAGCGTATCATCCACGTACTTCTGAAGCCTCTTTAGATATCTCGAGATACGAAGCACTTCAATTCTTAAAACGACGCAGATCCTCCCCATTTAGGAGTCTTGGTTTTTAATATCAGCCGAATCATCCAGCACTCAACAAACAACTGGCACGTGAAATGCAGTGCGAAAACTTTTGGAGATAAACACTTCGCCTTGTCTTTTCATTAAATATTATCTCGAGAATCTGGTCTTATTTACCACTTAATAAACTGTCAATGAATTTTTACGTTTCAAAGCAATCTTTTGCTCTCTCTCTCTCTCTTGTTAAATTAAATTTCAAAAAATGCGGAAACATTCTGGTTTCCGACGAAGAACACAGAGAAAGCTTTTGAAAACTTGGGGAAACACATTTTTTGACAGAGGTGAGACAGTTATCTTAGATACCCGTTCTTAAAGCCACTAATTAAATTCTTTTGTTTGGAGGCTTCGCTGCGGAAATTAAATTTTATCTGACACTGACGTTGGCTGTCCTGGCTTCCAACTCAAGAAAACCGAGTCCGTAGGCACTTGAAAAATCACTGCTTGTGCATAACGCGCTTTTTATTTAGGGTAAGAGTAAGACTGACGTTACTGCGATGGGACTTCCGTTGAATGTATAAGATATAAATGTTCCAAGAATGAGAAAAAAAAGTAAAAAATAAATATTACGCAGTTGTTCGTTAAATTGGCTTTTATTACTCTTCAAATATACGGCTGGTTCATGCACATATGTATAAAGCACATTGTAAAACTGCTATGACAAGTACTTAATTCACTGGACTTAATGAAGCATTTAAAAATTTCTTTTACACTTCACTGGCTTTCGTTCAAAGAGAGGATGCAGATACGAATAAAATTAAAAGTGTATGGTGTATGATTAAAAGAAATATTTGTTTGTAATTTCCAAAAATTCACATGTGAACTTTACTCTGTAACAATCGGTGGTGTTTATTTATATAATTTACTATATTTCCATTCAAAAATTTATTCTTAATGATTTGATATTGAATTATAAAATTAAGTATTTTATCAACTTTTTATTTGGAAAAGAAAAGAAGACAGAAAATTTTTAATTAAACAGTTTAAAGGAATCAAAATTTATTTACTTTTCTTATAATATTTACTGACTCTTTAAACACTGAAGCACTCGAAACACCCGTTCCTTCAAAGTAATATGAACGCTCTAAATGTCCAAAATTGTCTGTGAAAGTTCCATCCTCAGTTGCAAAATGTGATTGTTTGAACATTCTAGTTGTCTTATTAGAAATACCATAATCACCATTATATATGCAGAATTCTATTTTGTTTATAAAACACTTAAGAATACACCTTTGCGTATTTTTTAAAGCGATTGGAGCTTTTTTTTTGTCACACCTATCATATTTTCAGCTAAATTCAAGCAAGGATTGACTACCTGTCGGTCTGTACTTTCAGAAACATGCAAGCGAGATAATTCAAAAATGCATGGACATAAATATACCAAATTCGGTATGGAATTTTGTGATTGCATGTGCAGTTTTGTGCCAAATTTTTGTTTCCGTCGACTGAGAAAAAAGTGGTTGAACGTGGTTGGTATGTCCCGTGGTTATCTACTATTAATCCATACCAGGAATTAACCACCAAGAATGACACGACAGACTCGGTAAAAATACTAAATTCATGCCAAAAGTGAATGTTTCTTAACGAAAGACGCCGATGGCAATTGAGGCGTTCTCTATCTTGACAAATGCATAAGAGAGTAGGCGAGAAAGTTTTAGGGAGACCACTACAATGGCTTAAAGAAGGAACTTATATACGAAGTAGTAAGACGCATGTACAAACGAGAAGTTATCTTGATGCTTAATTCATCTTTAGATGAAATGAGTTTTTATGTACTATATCTTTGCAATATCCGTTGAATATTTTTCCTTCAAAAATACACAGGCTAGCACAGAAAACAGGAAAGTCTTATTTTGGAGAAAAGCATTCTAGTATTGAATATAATTGAGAAAGTGTTTTCGAAAAAACAATAATATATTTAATTCGGTATGTCAGCTCTCAATGTATTAACTTTGTATTGAATTAAATAATTTATACAAAAAAAAGAAGAAATATGTTTACATTTTGTTTTGGGTAAACAAGAACCCTTAAAGTATGCCAAAACATCCCATCTTCCTAAATATCAAAATCAGGAATGTTATAATCCCATCATACCTAGATTTTGTCAAACCTATCTGAAAAAATGCACTGGAATTTTCTAAATTACACCTTGCAACTTTTCAATAATTTTCGACTTAAAAATTATACAAATTACCATATATAATGTTCTTAAATTCACGCAATTTTCTAAAAACAGAAAGTTTCTAATTTTTTTTCCCAAAACTGATATTTTTAATCACAGGAGATTATTTTAAACTTTAAAGATCACACAAAAAGACAATTATTCATACTGATGATATTTCCCATCTTAATTAAGAGAAAATTTCCCTCTTCCTTCATAAAAATTTTGCACTTACAATTAATTGTTGCAATGAGTGATTGCAAATTTACCCTTTGTTTGTATAATAAATATTTAAGCAAATTTTTCAAAAAGCGGTATATTGGTTAATTCCTAGAATGATTAAAGAATTAATAATAATACATTTTATTTGATTCTTGTAAACTTTCACAAAAGTATATTAAACAAATTGTATTTCGAATATAAATAACATAAAGAAAATTAAAAATATTTTAACGAATTCTAGATAGTAGTTATTTATGAATAATTTTTGCAATGAAAGCAATTAAAAATATATAATTGAATGAGTGCTCTATTCTCCAAAAAGTTTTAAAAACTAAACAGTTAAAAATATATCTTATCAATTATTTGATCTCCTAATTATGACCTAAATTTTGCGCAAAATAATTCTATCGCAGGTAAAGGTCTTTCGGATTTTGTGCTTGTTAGTTTATTAACTATTAAAGAATCTTTCATTATTTGAATATATTTTCAGGTGAGCAATTTTTATATATAATACCGCTACTACAATAGGCTGAAAAACTGCACTTACTTTCGTATTTGTGTGTGTGGGGGGGGGGGGGGGGGGGGCTCATGCAATTTTATAGAAATATCAAAAAATCTGTGGTTTGTTATGCAAATTAAAAACTTTATTTTAGGTAGATTGAATACTTTTAACGAAGTTTTCAAAATGTCATTTGTTATCAGTATGCAATATGATGGTTTGGTCATACAGTGGATGAATTCCTGGTTTTCTTCAGTTTCTTAAGTGAAGAGAGAAAATAAAAATATGGAATACTATTTACATCTGGCAAACATATTACAACTAGAACTGCTGGTTTTTGAAAATTTCCATTGGTAAATTTTTGAAAGAACTTTTTTCTAACTGTCCATGACATATTTTCCAGTAATTTAGAGCAACATTTGAAAATGAATTCTTTTAGAGTCAAATTCCCAAATATCAAATTACAAATAATAAATAAGGAATAATTAAATATCGTCAGTAGAAACGGATAAAAAAGTAAATAACATAACTATCTTTACAAGAAAATAATACACTATGATATGCTCGATGTAAGAAACATTTAAGATTAAAAAAACGTTAGAAGCTTAATAGTATTCTACAATACAATAGATTATAGAATGTTGTCTAATTTTTTATATGCATAATTATCACTAGAGTAACTAACTCATTCTTTCTTCGTTCATTCTTTACATACTAAATTTTGAATATACTCTTCTCCTGCAATGTTTCAAAAACGTTGATTCAATAAACATTTCAGCAAACAACGCTCATCTTCTCTGATGTCTTCGCTAAGAAGTGAATCATCAGAGTCTTAAGTTTTGGCTTTAAGGATGTTAATGTTTCAGATTGATACTGAATAAACCGTGAGAATTCCCAAATGTTATTCTTGAAATCTTTTATTCTTTATTGCTTTTCAGATGCTTGCTTTAGGATGATTATATATATATATTTATTTATTTCGCTTCTGGACATATTTCGGAGATTATAAATATGAATTTA
>JAPMOR010047542.1:232116-304949 GCA_026543865.1 Argiope aurantia | reverse complement strand
AGCCAGTACTATAATGAAGGAAATTAAATCTAATTTTAGTTTTAAAAATACTTTAGTAATATCATTTTTTAAAGTTCGATTCTATTTATTTACTTTCAAAATTGAATGATGAATTAAAAAGTTTTTTCTTTGTGATATAAGTATGAAATAGCTTTTGAATAGAGCTATTTATTTTCGTTTTCCTAGATCAAAAAGGAATATAAAATTATTCGTACCAGCCATGAATTTATACAAATATACAAATAAATTAGATACTTCTTTTAAAAGAGAAATTTGTTTAAAGCTCCAAGCGTTTAGCACCTTATTTCTTAGCAAAATATTATCACAATAACAACCCGAATCTTTTCTAAGAAATAAATTTTAAACAGCCTCAGTAATTAATAATTTCTATAAAAGAAAAAAAAGATTAAATGAATACACTTTAATAACGAAAAGATTCCTTTCACGACACATAATGTTTGTATTAAAAGAAATATTGAATAAGATGCACACATAATGGAACTCATCCACGCATAAACACATTTGTAAGGGAAACAATATAGATGATTTTCATGAATTCGGAGTTTTAATACAGTTCAATATATCTAAATCTGTCCTAAGGCAACATGATCAGATTACAAACCCTCCATTTCTTCAGCACAAAGGCTGCCTCGTTTAAATCAGAGAACTCCTGAGGGGAGTAAAAAGGTCTGAAGTTACAAATTAGAAAGAGAAACTATCTTGGCAGCGAATCGATTCCTTCCTGCAATCGAGACAGCACAAGAAGAAAACAAGGAATCAGAGGGATAAAAAAAAAAAGTGTTTAAAATTGTCGTTAAGAAAGAAAATACCTTTTATTTTTCTTCTTCTTTTGCTTCAAGATAAATAAACTAAATCCGAAACATGCATTTATTCTTATTTCCATAGAAGTATACTGAATGAAAAATATTTTAAGAATAACTGAAGAATTTAGAAGAAGAAAAGCGCATTTAGAAGGAGGGGGGAAATGTCTAGGTTGGTATGCGAAAGCAATAAAAGGTCTGCACATTTTGCTTCAGATTGTGCTTTTTCTTTCGATAACTTCCCTTTTAAGGTAACTGATGCAATTTGGGTTATTCTTTAACAAAAGGAATGTAAAGAAAATACCAAGATTCATTTTGGGTCTCTTCTCGAAAGTTATGACTCTGCACGTTTTTTTTATAGAAAAGTGATTTCAATTAAAACAATTTAGGATTTGACTAATAAAGAGTAGGAATTTCGTTTCCTTTCATAATGCATTCTCATTTGGATAATGAGTTGGTTTACGAACTCTGTGTATTTTTAGAACTTTTAGAAATTCGTGTGTATATATTATCTGAGAGTAGGATGTTATTAAGTTATCTGAGAGTAGAATGTCCTAAGCTTCGCTCGGCAGTTTTTTTTAACTATGCTTTTTCGGAGAAAATATTTAGATTCTAGTCACATATTGATTACATATGAATATTTTTCAATCCTATTCTATATATGAATTGGTCATTGAAATAAAAAAAATCATGAATGCACTTAGTTTAACATACTATTTGAAACAATCTGCTACATTACAGTATTCATTTTACAGTTTATCTATCATTACTTATATTTTTGAGCTTACACTCGGTTTTATCATGATGAAATCGGGTCCGAGACTATCCGGGCTCTATATGACATTGTCAGCATGAAAACAGATTTTTAAAAAAAAGCTCTAATAGTTAGTTGTAAAAAATTTTGTGTATGTGTAAAATCGCATTTTTTTCAGGAAAGATATCTACATAGATAAACTTATTAAGAAAATATATTAAATATGAATACATAAGTAAAAAATAAAGCAAAAAGCGCAAATCAAATCGAGACCCGAAACACATGCGTCGTTCATGTTGTTCAATATGCACTGCCCATACTTCGAAGCGGAAGTTGAATATACTTAATCTAATAGTAAGTTATAAAAAAATGCAAAAACGCTCTTTTTTATGAGTAAAATCACGTGTTTTCAAAAAAGATAAACTTAAAAAGCAAAACCTTATCTAAATATAAAATTTGATTCAAATCGTTACAGATGTTTCCGAGATACACGAAATAAATTTTTAAGTACACAAGAATTGCTCAGTTAAAGTTTTAAGTTTCGAATATATTAAATAAATATTCTTTAAAAGAAAGAGGCGAGCATTTTTTTATTATGAATCTTTTCTCTCTTTTAAAACATTAAAAAAATTAAAAATTGGAAAGAATTTGATAATATGGCTTCATACATTACTATTGGATACTGAGTTACTTTACAAAGATGATGTATTTTAAGGAAGATGCTTGAAGAAATTCGAATGTATAAATTATCTGAGTGTACAATATTATATGCTGAAAATAATGCAGGTGTGAAAACCAATATTCAATCAATATTTTTTTTAAAATAAGAAGCGAAAAAAAGTTATTTTTATATAATGTATTCTCTTCGGGCAGAAATTTTCCTTTTCTAAACATGAAAAGAAAAAAATTATGGAAATCTATTTTGTTCTGGCGGAATTCCTTTAGTATCTTTCTAAACATAAGACAATAAATAAATAGTGTTTTTGATGAAAATTTCATAGCATTTCCATTATTATGCTCATAGCATTGAAAACTGTTATATAATTTATTTGATTTGTACATAGAAAACAATTATAAACATCCCAAACTAATCTAAGTGTCATAAATTTGTTACAACTGCCATTTTAAAAGCACAAAATAATTTGTCATACATTATTTCAAGTGACTCATAATAAAAAGTATAACTTTTCTGTATTCCAAAATATTCATATACTTTTATAACTGGATTTTAAACATATTTTAAAAAATATGAATTTTTATATAAGATATATTCATGAAATATAAAATGAAATCAGATCAATTAATATATAAATGTTCTCGTTTTTGTAAACTATCTTTACTAATTCGGAAATGAAATATTTTATTTTATATGGCATAGGACAGGCTATATTTCATTGATTCAAGAAAGTAAATTTATAGAATTCATTGCTACATCCAATATTTTTCATTTTTGTTCACTTATCACTGTCATAAAAATGTCAGAAGACAAAACACTTCCTCAATAGGAAGCCATATTTTTAAAATCTATTTCTTCAGAACAGCTGTTTAATGGTTAGCGAATTTCAGAAATGTCATGGGAAGGGATTTTTGTGTTTATTTTGGCATTATTTTCCACAAATACACCTCCAAATAAAATTATCGCTTTCATAAATTTCCAGAATTCCATCTATTAGATGGCATTTTATGTGAGAAATTATTATTCTTTTCACAAAAACAAAGCCTTCTTTAAATTAATAATAATTCTGTAACTACTATTAGACTGTGGTAAATTTTTGTTAAATAAAAGTTTCCTGCATAGTAGTTAAATTTTTCTGTTTCGTAGAATAATTTCACTTCAACCAATCCAAAACTATTTGATGGATCTTTAAGTAGCGGGAATGGACACCCTAAAACTTTCCCGTGAAACACTCTAATAAACTTGTCATGCCAGAGAACACCTAAAATGGGAATAGCATAAAATAGTTTAAAAATATTAACTTTTGGTTCGAATTTAGCATTCCTACTGAATTTTTCGTGTCATCCTTGACGAGTTATATGATGATTTAACTCTGAACAGATTTAATGCGTTAATCGAATCCAAAAATCGAATTTATGCTTTAAACATGTTTTTGTCAAACGATGGAAACAAAATTTCACACAAAACTGCACTTGTAATCGTAAAATTCCATACCGAATATGATATATTTAAGTCATAGCGTTTATGAGCTATCACGTTTACATGTTTGTGAAAGTCAACCCTTAGTTGGATTTCGTTCAAAATTTGAGAGGACCTATATTAAAGATGTTAAATCTGAGCAACGAATTTATCTACCTAGCTCTCTTCGTTTTGTAATTATCTTGTTCATTTATATTCGAACAGCCAGACAGACGGACCTCCTCTGAACAGACTTTATTCAAAATGTGATAGAAATCTTCATATTTGGTGTAAAGACCGTATACCAAATTTCACCCTTCTAGCTCAAAGCGTTTATGAGTTATTTTTTGTCACAGATAGACAAACAGATGGGCATTTTCTAAAAATGTGTTTTTCAAAGTCGAGGTTTAAAACGTGAAGATTCGGCAAAATCTCGAGTTCGAATTTTTTGACGATTACTATGCTTCTTCTATACTACTTATACGAGAAAGTAAGAAAGATGCTGAAATAAACACTTCTACATAACAAACTCTTTTCTCAAACACATCTTTGCAACCAGAAGCAACGCGTTTGGATACAAAATAAGCTTGAACTCACGAAAAGCAATTCAATTTCATAAATTTGCCGAATCAGAAACTACAAGATGATATCCCTTCAAAAGAAATGCTTTACTTCTTTCTTCTCCTCCTCAGAAGCGGCATATAAGAAGATAATTCCCGCCATCGCAAACAGCCAAGAAGAAATCGCCTACAGAATCTCCTTGGAAATGTTTCTTCCATCAAACAAAATCCAAGACGTGGCACCGCTTATGATTTGTGAGATACACCGCTAGACATATGCATGGCTCCGAAAAGATATAGAACGTACAATTAGACTGATACGCGAAGGAATAGGTTCATACATAATACATTAAGATTGCTATGTACATAACACCTTTACATTGAGGAGTCAGAATGATAAATGTCCATGTCGTGTGGAAATGGGAAGAAATACATTCGTTTACTGAATACTGGAGCCACTGGGAGACTGATGTGCTGATTCGTATTTTGAGCAAATGGGTGAAACTCAAGATTATTTCCGGCTTCGGAAAATTCTTTAGAAAAATAAAAGAATCCGGATATAGATAGGAATTCGGATCTGTATAATTTTCAGTGATTTTTTAAAGTTATTGATCTAATAAAACATCGATTAAATTTTTGTGGATTTATGTTAACATAAAAATCAATCACACTTCAAAATATATTTTAAAATCAGATATTTATCAGGAAAAGTTGAGTTGATTTCTAGAAGTAAATGCTTAGAACCTGCCATTTGCTCATGGAACAAATTGTTATTCTATCTCATTAATTAAAAAAATATTTTTATTCATGAGATGATACAATAGAACAGACAATGGATTAATTGATTAAATGAAATCTAAGTGGTACAGCATCTACTTTGTAGGTACAGGAAAAAAATTACGTTGGTATACATTTTATGCTACTTATAAAAAAAAGATTAAAAGCTTTGTGAATATCAGTTATTTATAGAATAAGACACTACATATATAGAAACTTATTGATTATATTAAAATACAGCATTTTAAATTGTAATTTATTCCGAAAATATTTTTCAAAACTGATTTCAATGGGGGTATTCAATCTGACTTGAATTTGATTAAAACTTGGAATAATAACTTCATAATAATTTCATAAATTTCTAATTAAAGCACCTGCTTTGTTTTTAATACATTTATCACAAAAATTAAATATTTATTTTGTAAACAAAACTGATGGGCAAGATTTTTTTTTAAAGAAAAAAAATGAACAAAGCTCAGTTTCAGAAAATCTCTATGTAAAATATATCAATATTCAATTAAAAATGATATTCAATTAAAAAGAAATGTTTTCGGAACCAAACTAATAAAAGATGTATTGTATTTGGACATCGGTAATGCTGCTACCACTAAAACACAGATGAACTTAACCAAGAAAAAATTCTTAGTTTGAATCCCTGGCAGAGGGTGACCCTTGAGAAAGTTTTCATGCCGGATTCATCATTTCTTTCTTTTTGATTCTTTTTGCATTAAACTTAATATTTTTTTCTAATTTGGTTACTTACATAGACATACATTTATAAGCTATATTAAATTATAGAAATGTTTTACCAAAAATTAGCATCAGCATGTTCCAAATAATGATTGATTGAAAACATATTACTATTGTAAATCCTTTTAAATCAATCAAAATCTTATTCACAATTATCGAATCAAATAATCTACTTATTTTTCGAAATAGTTTAAATAATAAGAATTTTGGTTTGGAATAAACATCTCAATCTTAACCGTTCAGAAAGACTAAAAAATAAGAAGTTATTATTTGAAAATTGCTTGATTTATATTTTCAGCGAAATCCTCTTATTAATAATATATATATTAACTTCGTTATTTCATTATTTTCATGCTTTAGTAATTATTCTTTTTGATTCAAACATCTGAAATCAAACAAGTATGTGGAATTTTAAAACCTTAAATACCATGACTTATTGACATCAACGAATTCTTAGCATTTATTAATGAAAATCACTCAGCCTAAATTTTACTCTAAGAATTCTATTTCGAAAATAATCAGTAACATCTAATGTAAACATTAGGTGGAATTTAAAGTGAAGCTACAAAAATATTACTTACAAGCAGGGCCTATTTCTTAATTTTATTCTTAGGCCCGATATTTATGAAGGGAACATTCATGTGATTAAAAAATTAAATATGAAGATTTGAAAAATAACAAGTACATGCTTTGTGATTGTTTCAGAGAATTTTCTTCCTCTGGGAAGAAAAGAAAATGTCTACATTATCCTACTAAATATTTGGAAGAACAGCCTAGGATTGTAAAATACAGCAAAAAATCATCCATTTTTTTCAGACGACATGTTGTTAGATTATTCACAAATTAGATCTGGAGATGATCAAATAGGAAAATAACCGTTATCGTCTATAGAAATACTTTGTAAAAGATATTATTTAAATAACAAAGTATTGAAATTTAAATTTTATATAGTTATGCATTTTTTAGGGATTTCCATAACAAAGAATTATTGATGCAATTTAAAAATTTATTTAAATACATAGATTCTTATTCCATCCATTTCTTATAGCTGAATTTAAAAAATAAAAGGCAATAAATTATTTAAACAGCATGTACTTGTATTTTATTTTCTTGAATAAAATAAAACTTTTTAATCAAATCAGACGCTTGAGCTGTAAACAATATATTGATTCTCTCAGACAGGTATGAGACAGACATTATATTTTACTTAATTGCTCCTCAAGGTATATTATTAGGCACTAAGAATCTGTCTTATTATTTGAAGCATAAGAATAAACTAATTCCCATTCTAATAACTGTAAAAAATATTTACAGTCAGCTCAAAATATTTATTTACTGACAACAATAATAATACGTCTTCTCAGAAGTTTAACATATGAATGTTATTTTTTTAAAGTAGAGAATTTATTTCTTTTATACACTTAGCAGTCACAACACCCTATGTTGTTTTAGATACTTATTGTCATTTTCTAGACTTTTAACAAGGACTATTCTAGTGAAAAATCTCGGAAATTCAGGCAAAATGAATAAGTAAATTAATTTAATGAAAATAACAACCATCGACAAATTTACTTGCTTGTCAGCATTCAACTAATAACTTGAACTTTATGCAATAACTAATTCAACGAATCTAATTCTGTTTATTGAGTTGCTTTCATCATTATTCTCAAATCCTCATTTACCATTATTATCTTCATTATCATAAATTTTTTTTAAATAAATAACTTTCTTGTATAAAACGCGTAATATTGGGAGGTTGAATAAGTTCTCGCTAATTTTTTGTGAAAATTAATGTTTTATTTTAAAAAAAAACATTAAAAAATGTTACTGAAAATATTGCCCATCGTTAGCCACTACTTTTCCCCATCTTTCTGGCAGCATCTGAATACCACGTCGTAAAAACGACACGTTTTTAGAGGCTATCAAAGAGCCAACCCAATTTTTGGCATCTCCATAAGAACGGAAATGCTGCTCAGCCAGGCCATGTGCCATCGATCGGAACAAGTGGTAGTCGGAAGGGGCAATATCCGGTGAATACGGCGGGTGGGGTAAGACTTCCCACTTAAGCGTTCTCAAGTAGGTTTTTACCGGTTTTGGAACATGTGGCCAAACGTTATTCTTCAAAATAAACTTGTCGTGTCTCTGCTCGTATAGCGGCAGATTTTTCCTTCAATGCTCGGCTTAATCGCTCCAGTTGTAGTCTGTAGCGATCTCCCGTGATGGCTTCATTTGGTTTGAGTAGCTCATAATATACTATACCCAGCTGATCCCACCAAATGCAGAACAGAAGCTTGGAACCATTCAGCTTTGCTGAAGATGTTGATGCATGGTCAGGTTCACCCTCGAGATTTTTCATCGCCAGTTACGATACGACGCAAAAATCCTTTCCTTTTCTGCCGTTGAAGCAGTTCTTCACACGCGAAAAGACGCCGTTTGATATCTCACGGCTTCAACTCGTATGGCAACCAATGACCTTGCTTTTGAATCATTTCTAATGCTTTTAAATGTTTCGAAACTGTTGTGTGATCAAAATTTTAAGGATTCTGCAAGATCAGCAAACATTTTTCATGAGTCTTCATGAACTAATGCTTCCACTTGTTCGTTTTCAAACTTCTACGGTGCGTTAGAGCGTTCTTTATCTTCAAGTTCAAAATCATTATTTTTAAAGCGTCTAAGCTAATTTCTACAAGTTGTTTCAGACAGAGCATGGTCGCCGTAAGTCTCAACAAGAATTCTGCAAGCGTCAACTGCAGAATTTTTTTAATAAAATAGTGCAGTAAAATTTCCCGCAAATATTTTTTTTTGGCACGAAATTTGACATATTTAAAGAAATGAAAAATAAAGTTGTTTGCACTTCAGCGAAATAACATACACTGAATTTCAAGCTTGCTAATAGTACTTGTAAATAGATAGATATGTCACTATCATAAACTAACGCAATCAGTTCTGGTAATGCCATTTGTTGGAAAACAGCGAGAACTTATTCAACATCCCAATATTTAAAAACGGAACATTAATCTATAAACAAATAATAAAGGTGAATGTATGAGTGTGTGCGTTGACACTCTACAGACCAGACTGTTTGACTTACAGTTACAAACTTTGGCATATATATATACTTACGGAGGTGGGAAAGTGTACCTCGGGGAAATTTTTTTAATGTTTATTTAGAATTTTAATTAATTAAAAATTAAGCTGAATTTTGGCATTTTCTTCGCGATAACTTCCAAAGATATTATTGCACAAAAATAAATGTCATACATTTTCAAAATTAAATATATATAGATTTAATTACACTAATTTAATAGCCATGTGAATTTTTACTGAATTTTAGCAATTTTTCAGATGCATTTTTGGCATGATTTTCAATAATTGTTGCCCTAAAATGCAAGCCGTTTTCATTCCTCCATCCAATAACTAATCGCATGATTTTCTTCTATTATTGCAAGTTAAAAAAGAAGGATTCTGTTGAGTATCTTGAGTTTATGAAACAAATTAAAGGAGTGAATTGACAATATTATGTGGTTTTGAAGATAGATGAACTAATATTTACATTTTTAATAGCGCTGCGTTGTTATGGGATTGTCTCCATTAAAAAGGTTCATTTATACAATAAGCAGAACTTAACTGAGACGAGTACAATTGCATTGCCTTAGTGTGAGACAATTTGAAAGAATCATTAACAAAAAACTATAAAAACTATTGATCAGAAATCAAATATAACCAATATTCTCAATGAACAGCTAGTCCCCTGAGGGGACTAGTACTATATAAAAACAAAGTTCTTTTAAGCAAATAGTTTAAAATACATATTTTAAATATATCAACTTAGTACAATATAGGACATATGGAGTTCCATCGTATCCTATGGATGTTGGAGTAGTACATGAAAGCGGATCATTAGGCTAGAATAACAACAAACTGGGAAAGGGAAGTTATTCAGGACAATCTCTAGAGGATACTTCTAATTTTATTTGGTACCTCACAGATTATATTCCTGATGAAAAAACATTCATTTGTGTTTCTTTCGAAACAACTGATTTGCAATTCGTTAGATATGTAATTTATCCTAGAGAAAATTGTCAAGTATAGAGTATCTACTCCAGATGGCCATTACTGCTGCTACAAGAAAAACTGCAGTAATATTAGAAAATAATGATTATTTTCAGTGGTACTGTATGATACGATTTCAATTTGCGCTTTACTTTGCTTTTGCAACCATGTTTGTTTACTTTTATTATCGTTATTATGTGATAAGATGAGGACAGAATTACATTGTATGAAATAAATCATTGATCGAATCTTCCAATAACGTGATTCATTTTAAATTCGCACTTCTGTCTACAAACAATGTTTCTGTTTAATTTCAGTTATAAAGTGATAATTAGTTATGAGAGAGATATAACATAGCAATACATTTTAATATTTCATAAAGGAAACGGATTTTTTATGCCTGTAAATTGACTACAACAGACTGTATTTTTTATGCCTGTAAATTGACAACAGACTCTCGTAGTTTAGGACTAGAATGCGGCATTCATAATAGATTTTTAACCTTCCCAACGAGGATATATATTTGCTGTGCCATTATAACCTAACTGACTATGCCATTATAACCTAAACTTTATGATGCACCTATACTTCTATCATTCTAAATTTTTCGATCTCTTATATAAATAAGGGAGTAAGAAATAGTAAAATACATCCAGTAGAGAAGTGTGAGCCTAGGAAAACGGAACAAAGAGCAAGTGGGAATTAAACATTTTCATTATTATAAGTAGTAGCATTCACTTGAAATTGTGCTTACATACATTTTCTATATTTACAATCGTCTTTATTTCATATGCTATTTAAATATATTTATCTCGTAAAGCTTTTGGTATCTTTAATTGAATACAGAAAATGTTACCAAATAAATTTCCTTTACACCTAAAACCAAATACTCCATATCATGACGTAATTCTCCGAGTTATTTCCATAAAAATCTTCTATCCTTATCCACCTAAAATCCTCTAAATAATCATTCAAATACATACAAATATGTATTTCCAATGGTGCGTATATGTTAATTACTGTGTATAAAACTTAAAATTACATTTACGTTATTTATACATTTATTAAAGAATAATTTCGTTTAATTTAATTGTTCCGCATGCATTTATTTAAGTTATTAAAATTATAATTGGTAGTTTTGTTGATTTTGAAACTTCCTTTTAATAGCATAAAGCAATAAATTCTAACGTAAATTGTAACTTAATATACTTTAAGTGATGTTGTTGAGGAAATGTTATTTTCCTGATAAAGAAATTTTATAGAATATTTTACTTCGAAAGTTTTAGAGTTACATTTTTATTACTTCAGCTATTTAATCAATCACATTTCAAATTAAAGGAAAAATACGTTCTTGTTCCCAAATAATACCATTTCCAAACAATCAGTTCGAAATCATCAGTTTTCCTCCTAGATCCCCTGATACATTTAGACAACAATAAAACAAATCGCAAAATCTACGTTTTGCGCAATTTTTTGATATTTCTCATTGTGTTACGTCTTAACAAAAGAGAAAGGGGTCTACTATGTAAATGCCTCATTCTTGCAAAATAGGGCTTAAAATTCAATCTAGAAAGTTGAAAACTTCATTACTCATTCCCACGTGAAGCAACAATGCAAGATTCATCTTCCCAAGTAACAGAAGAAAAATAAAAAATTCGGCTAGAACCCCATGCGTTGACGTATTCGTAATTAATTGCTAAACCATACAATGAATTTCATTATTTACGCTTAATGATTCGGGTAGACCGAATGCTCCTTTTTTTAAAATTCTTTTTCGTTTCTTGCGTCCGAGCTTATTTGACATGCTTTGGTCTGACAAATTCGAGCAATTTGTATTTTCCCTTTAAAAGAGAATAAAAATTCCCCTTTTTTTTAAAAAAAAAAATAGATTAAGCTTTGCATTTACAATTCTTTGCCATATTTATCAAAAGCTTTGTGGACTCTCATTACTCTCAGCTTTTTATTAACGATCAAGCAGTTTAAAGGCGAATTAATTTCTTATAAAAATTTTTGATAAATATTTTATATGACTCTTTGAAACAAGTGACATAAATTTAGATTATGAAATATGCCTGTATTAATTTAAGAATTATGAAACATTAAATGATGTAGAATAATTTGGTGAAAAGTTTTTGTCTGACACTTGGAAATGAGTGATATAAATTACAGTATTAAATCTGATCAAACTAATTAAGAATTACGAAACATTAAATGTAATAATTAAATGATAATTTTTTAATCTCTTTCATTGAAATGAAAGAAACATTTACGCTGCTAGACATGCTCAAATTAATTTAAGAATTACTAAATATTGAGTGATATTTAATAGTTAAATGATAAACTTTTTTCTACCTCTTTGAAACAAATGAAAAAATTTGCTGTATTTTTTCCTTCTCTGTACTTTTTTAAAGTGTCTACTTTCCGAAGTGGAGAGTTGAAACTTTAAAAGAAAACTTTAAGTTCATCGGGGGGGGGATGGAAATACTCCCAAAATTGTTATGAAGATATTTCTGTACAGTGTTTAACTCTCCCTTCCCTGGTGGGTAGAAACAAGAAGTAGAGTCCAGTCTGTACTGGACCTATGTCTTGTCCAACAAAAGAAATAGTTTCGAACTTCGATGGTCGTTATAGCCATGCCTTTTATCTTAGTACTGTCATGGCGAATGCATTGAATTACCCCAGATGTTCTTAAGGGCGCGGGAGGGGGATTACTTGTTTTTCCGTTTACCAGTGGGGAATAATCATTCAGGCATCAGTTAAATAATGCATTTGTATACTCACTGTTTATAATAAAAATATTGAAATCATCAAGAGCATGATATGTATATGTCTGAGGCGATCTAATTGAATGTTAAGTTACCGTGTACGGATACCGTTGTAAGTAGCAAGATTTATGAAAATAGCTTACATTAACTTTTCCTAAACAAATTATTCCTATTATTTCTACTGTTGCACATTTGTTTAAAATATAAATAATGTGTAAATATTTTTCCCCTTGCAATCCTTTTCCCACACACTTTTGCAGCCTATTAGCAGATGTATTCTGCTTCTTACGTGTAGTTAAATAATTATTTATTAAGTCTTAGTGCCTTTAAAAATAATTCTTATCCTTATTTGCATGAAATTTCCACTCCTTGAAATATTATAAGCAGGAAAAGAGATGATGGGCTTGCGAAACTAATATTACCGTATTTTTAAAATGACCAACTATATTATTTAAAGAGGCTTATGAGGCAGTGATTTGGAGGAGTGGTCGATGAATCAGGGAGGTTTCCTTTCGGAAGTTTTACTTTTAATCGAGCGTAAAGTTTGATCAAGTAGGAAAGCTATAATCCATCATAATACTGGACAAAGTAAACACACTAGTTGCTGTCTGTTGCCTAAGCAGTGCTTTATCCCTATATGGGGGAGGGAGTATTCCTATCTTAAGAACTTCACCAATTGCTTCGGCGTTCAAAAAGCATTGACAGGTGCCTGCGACCAATTCAGACCCATCAGTCTCAATGGACTGACCCGAGAAGTGTGATCAATCACTTTTTACTGCATGACACTCTGTTTTTTCCCCCTTACATAAGATGCAGAGAAAGACTAGAGTAGAGTACGTAACGTTTGAAGCCTCTTTTTTTATATCTTAAGTTTAGTTTTTGGCTTGTTTGTAGTTGTATGGTTATCGGGAAGAAACATCGATTTTCGTCTTTTATTTCTTCTTAAGAATACAATAGCATTCTGCGTAAAAAAGTAACCTTCATTCTAAGAATACACAAGAATATTGATGATGTAAGACAGTTCAGGTAGAGAGTGATGGACATCATCTTATACAAGAAAAAATGTCTACTTCTATAAATGAGTTTAATATGCTACTATGAACAAAAAGTATTGGGAATACATCAATTAAAATATACTAGAAATCCCTTGTAAAGTTTTATCAAATATTTTTACGCCTTATATAAACATCTGCTAATACTCAGTGTTTGATTTATATTATCGTTTGGAAATAAAGTTGCTTTTAATAAAATATGATTTTTTATCGATTTCCAAAATGGTGAATCTAACAAAGGAAAGAATATGCATTAAAGTTTGTTTCTTCATTCGAGATTCTGTTACAAAGATATTTAAAATAATTGGGAATACATCAATTAAAAAACATATATACTAGAAATCGTTTGCAAACTTTTATTAAATATTTTTACGACTTACATAAGCATCTGGAAACACTCAATATTTGATTTTATATCATCGTTTGGAAAGAAAGTTGCTTTTAATGAGATAAACAATTTAACTTATCGATTTCGAAAATTGCGGATCAAACGAAGAAAAGAATATGCATTAAAGTGTGTTTATTCGGATAGATTCTGTTACAAAAGTATTTTAAATTATAAAAAGAGCCTTGAAAGCGAACTTTCTTTCAAAAACAAAAATGTTTTGCTGGTATAAAATAAGAAAGTAGTAATTGTCGTAGATGAATCGCACTAAGGCATGTCATACACTTCAGTTAATCAATAAAATCTCGAAGAAATCTGAGAATTAGTGTTGAATGATTGCAATTTAGCAATTACTGACTATTCACAAAAAAGCAAGCAATTCTATAAACAAAAGCAGCAATTCTGAAACCTAAAAGCAATTTTATAAATAAGCAATAACCTAAAAGCAATTTTATTCTTATTAATTCTAATCAAGAAATACTGAAGTGCCATTTATTTTTTGGCACGCCGCCTCATGAAATGTTCCAAAAATTTTGAATTTCTCTCAATTGAATAATGCGTTTATGTGTACCAATGGATTAAATCTCAAGGAAATGTCTTTGCAAAATGCATTGTTATTAATGTGAAATATGAATATACATTTCTGATATAGAAACAGCTTAGTAATCAAGTGAATGGTGACTAAAAGGGGTGAATGTGACCATGCTGAAATTGATCAAAAATCAAGATAATGTTGATCATTTTTATTATTATGGTGTTGCACATTATGAACCTTTATTACGTATCATCTTTAAAGAATAATATTGGTGCTTTTTAAGAGGTTGACAAGAACTGACCTGAATTGTGGAGAGATAACTTATGGTTTTGGTATCAGGAGAATGCATTTTCTTATGATACTATTAATATTCGTGAAATTTTGACAAAAGATTAAAGAAAAACGATTCAAAAAGCTCCGTATTCAACTCCGTGTTCAACTCCGATATTCACCGTTGAGCTTTTCTTATTTCCATATTTCGAACTGCCTTTTCATGTTCATGAATTTTAATCTGCTCATACAATAAAAGAAGATTCGCTACGAATTTTGAAAGGAATTCATGTGAACGATTTTAAGGCATTTTTTGAGAATTGGATGAAACGATGTCAGAAGAGCTTTGTTGCCAGAGGATATGTAATAATTGCTATCTTTGAAGAATATGTAATAAATATTAATCAATAAATTGATGCTTTTGTATTATGGCATATAACAAAAAAGTAATCGTATTTTTAATTAAACTGAGGAAATTCCAGTCTAAATTATAATCTAACAGAAATAGTCGATTTTCTATATTATCTCTTTCAAAAATTAACCTGAAGCAATTTACAACAAATCTAAAAAGATTAAATTTGATCTCAATATTTTAAATCAATTCTCTCAAATATTTTAAATCATATTGGTACTACGCGAATTTTGTGAAGATCTTAAAATATGAAATTGTGTAATTTAGCTGTGTCCTAACCCTTCTCTCATATTTCTTGTTCTCTCACTACAGCAGAGTATAGAAATCGTAGTTATTCTTCAAACAGTTTTAAATTGTTTCTTTTAGTGTTGAAAATTCTGGATAATCAATATATTTTACTATTAATGATATGATTTTACTTTTTTTCAGATATCAAATAAGAAAAAAGGAAACATTAACACGCTTGTATTTACTAATAAATTGTTGTTTATTCTCTTTATGAACTTTAAATGTTAATTCGGCAAAATAATCACTGAAAATTTGAATTAGAAATTTTATTTATGAATAAATATATTTTTCTATATATTTAAAAACGAAGGGGCAGAACAAAAGAGTAAAGTCCTCCAACCCAACCACTGATCTGATTTCACAAAGTTTTATTAAATATTAGCCGCCTTTGGGGACCAGCCGGTTCGCCAGTATTACCGCTCGCTACAATTTTCAATTAAATATTTTAAGTAACTGGTCTCTTAATAGATTCTCAAACAAAACATTTTTAATCTTCAAATTTTGATAGTCATACCAAACTTATACTATTTTTTAGATCGTTTCGTTCAATTTACTATTTTTATTTTGCTAATTTGTTTTCATTTCCGGTAAAACTTCAACTTTAATTTAAAGTGGAAAGGATGAAATTGCAATTAATATAAAGATATTTTTAATAAAACCAAGCGTTTTATTTTATTTCTCATCTTTATTGTTATTTATTCATTATTATTATTATTGAATATGAGTATTGCAAACAGAATCGCTCGGTATTTAAGTCTTATGTGAATTACAAAATATTTTTCATAATTTATGTAATATCTCAAAGAATAATTCAACAAAAATTTCTCAGATTCAGCATAAAATTCAGTTTTTAGTTTTGCTTTCAAAAGGATTGTAATGAAATCAATAATAATATTTTGTTCCGGTCTATAAATTATAAAATATAAAAAATTATGAAATCTAAATTTAATGCAGTAAGGTATCATATTCTGAGAAATATTCTGGACACACCAAATTTTAAATAAATGAATGAATGTTTCTATTTTCCACGATCAACTAAGACTTATTTATGAAGTTTTCAATGTTAAAAATTTAGAAAAACTCAACATTTTCATAATCTTAGGCCAGTTAATCTTGAGAAACCTGCGCGTTGATTGGCCTAGTTTCTTTGAAACGATCGATGGAAAATCTAAAATTATCCTTTTTTTATTGAATAGTGATATTCAAATTTTCATAAATCAGTCAGTTTAAGTAATTTATTTAGTTGATTGGAAATTAACTCTTTTTATTCAAAATATTAGTGTTTCAAGAACATTTTGTTAATCGTGATTTCCACAGCAGAAGCTTTATGCAAAATCAAAAATTCGTTGTTTATTAGAGCATTTATTGAATCAAGTTACATAAAACATAATCATTTTCCATTTAGACCCTTTTAGCAGATCTGTGTCTTACTAAAGGTTTACAAATTATTTGTGTGACCCTGATTTGAATGGATATCCTGTTCATATTAAACAAAATTTGCCTTAAAATATAACTGATTTATTGGATTAGTAATATAGAGGGTGTAAAAGATCATAAAGTAATTTTTCTTGAATTTATTTTTTTAGAAAAAAATAATATTTCATATTTGTTTCATTTCCTACAGACACGTGCCGAAAATTATATTTTTGCAGATTTCATTTTCAAAAAGATTTAATTTATTTTTAATTGGAGCTTTAATCAGTGTGATGGCATCACTTTGAAAAAAGCTAATTTTTCCCCATGAATGCGAAACGTGCTCGTGCAGCTTAAATTTTATTTTTATTTTGTACGAAAAAAAAATTGTTGAAAAATATAGTTAAAATATTTATTTAAAAATTCATTAAAAATAGAAATTTTATTTCAAGGTTAAAACATTGGTATCATTTAAAAGATAAACTTCATGTAACTTCATGTAAGAATCTTTTTTGTGCGGTAATATTTTCGGAAGTTATAGAAGAAACACGCCAAAATTTCGTTTAATTTTTAAAGAATTAAAATTCTAATTAAAAATTCGAAAAAATAACCCCCAGGTGCACATTCTCGGCTCCAAGGTATACACGTGCCAAATTTGGTAGCTGTAGGTTGAATGGTCTGGCCTGTAGAGCGCCAAAACACACACACACACATTGAGCTTTATTATAAGTATAGATGTAATCTAATGGCCTGTAAACATGTCTGACACATCGCCTTCCATTTTCCACTCTCAAATTTCAAGAGATATCAGAAAATAAAATAATAGATACAAACAAATACAATGTTAACTGGTTCTCCAGCCTGAAAAAATGGACCGACTTCGACAAATTAATTTGACAATTCCAGTTTCAAAATTCCAGTGACAGCTAATAAAAATATAAGTCGTTTTCTTCACTTTATTTCTGTCTTTGCTTATAATTAGTTCGTATACATAGGAAAATTCTTGTCACTGTTTTTTCATAAGTAAATAAACGATTGCAAATTGAGAAAATACAGAAAATATTATCCATATTGTTTTGTGATTCTACTATTTGTCAAAAACTATGGAGAAAACATATTTTGGTCGTAAAGAACAACATAAGAATACAAAGCAAAATCCATTTTCTGGAATTTTTGTATTATCCGCATTTCAGTAATTAGTTGAGACTAGCAATTATATAAACAAGTCGACAGCAAAATATTTACCAACTAGAAAATTAAAATACAGAATGTACATTTTGTGACTGAAAGTTTCAAAAATTCTGCAAGTTCTAGGGCCAAATTAGAGTTTGGTTTTCCACGATACCTTCAGAGAAACTGGAAATTTAAATAAAACGGAATTTATTAGTCTCTTCAGCGAAAAAATTAATAATAACCAGATCTTCAGGAATCCACTATCTATTTTAAAGAGGTTCTTTGCTATCACTTGTATCACATCTTCATCAGAAGTGCTTAAGAGCCTTTTGAAAATAAAATTTTCTACTTTATTCGAGTTTGAGAACGTTTACAAAGCACTTGTTGTCAGTACTTCGTTGTTCTTTTGTTTAAGCAATCTAATGGAACTGCGTATTCTACGTTGGCACGAACTTCTATAGTGGTTAACCTTATTCGGCATTGCTCTCTCCTTTTTAAACTAACTGAAGAGCTCCATCGACTTTAGAGAACGCATTCATCGCTTTAACTTCATTAAAGAGAAAGCAAGTGGTTGTATGCTCCTGCATTCAATAAGTTTAAAATTTATCCAACACGTATTGAATACTTAAAATCCAAATTTAATAATAATTTAGCTTGAGGGTTTTCATTTGAAATGATACTTTCGCTTAATTTAAAAATCCCTCTATGTTAATATTTTTTATCGCCATTTCAAATTGAGTTTTCATTAGCACCATTTGTGATTGCCAGATGACCACCAGCCTTAGCTTTCCAACCCTATTGAAGAGTTCAAAATGGAACACTTCCCATGAGCTGCTATTCCCCTCTTTCACTTTATGTCGCTTTGAGTAAAGAACCATCATTGTCGAATACTTTTCTCGACTTTTAACGATGTTCAAACTTCTTCAATAACTTTAAAATTTATCCAATGCCTATTGAATATTTAAAATCCCCATTTAATTATGTTTTTCTTTGAGGGTTTTCATTTGAAGTAATACGTTCGTTTAATTAAAAAATCCTTCTATAGGAAAATTTTATATCTGCATTTAAATTTGAGTTTTCATTAGCACCATTTGTGATTGGCAGATTACCACCAGCCTTAGCTTTCCAACCCTATTGTAGAGTTAGTTCAAAATGGAACACTTTCCATGAGCTGCAATTCCCCTCTTCCACTTTATGTCGCTTTGAGTAAAGAAACATCATTCTTGAATACTTCTCTCGACTTTTAATGATGTTGAAACTTCTAAATGGGAACAATTCATTACCTCTTCTGTCACATTACATTTTTTCTCGAAATGTCAGCAGAATTTTCTGCAATTAAAGGTTTCGCAAATGTTTTAAATGACACCTACCTAACTACCGATTAAATAGTTAATTACATTTGCATTAAGTTGAGTTATCATCAAATGCAAATTAAACATACCCATTTGATATGTAGAAAATGGTTGAACACTTTAAGCTTACTACTGTTTTAAACTGATTTGTTCAAATTCATGCTATTTTCTTTTACAATTTTATCTGGTCCATTAAATACTTTTAAATGTAGCTCGATTTAAAATATATTTTTATGTATATTTGTAATATTATCTTTAAAAAAAATAAGTCATTGTTACTATCTATGTATTAGGTGTTTGCATGTATTTTAATCAGTCACGTATATTGGTAAACATGCAAAGTATCTATATAAACGACAATGGTTTTTAGTTTTACCAATTTACTATTACTTTATTTTATCATTTTGAAACTTTTCCATTTGGTATTATTGAGTTATTTAGTATATAAAGCCCCCAATCAGGGAACGCTCCAAATTACATTTTCGACATTCATTGCTTATTTTTGTTTGAAGAAATCTGCAGACAAAGTTCATCAAATACTTTTAAAAACTTATGGTGATGCTGCTTCATCATATCCTTATTGTCAATTTTGGTTTCAATGATTTAAGAGTGGTGTTTTCGATCTCAATGACGAATAACGGCCTGCAGGACCAAAAAAATTCGAATTGACAGACTTATTGGACGAAAATGTGATAAAGTTGTAAACATAATGGAAAATAATTTGATTGATATATATTGTACCAATTTTTTAAAGTGAAAAGAATGATGAAAATACATGCAAGCGTTAATATGCATGTTTCAAGTCTACTCCTAAATAACTTAACCGATTTCAACCAAACTTATCACACTTAATCCTCAAGACAATAGAAAGAATATTGTCAACCTTCCAAAGTTCAAAAGTTAATTAAATATTTAATTAACTAGAAATTGACCGAAGTTTCAACATTTTTCTGCAGTAACTTCGGAACAAGCAGAATCGCAAAATACATTTGAATACCATCTTACAAGTCAACATTTTACCACTTCAATGATATCAATTTTATTTCATCAAGGTATATCGTTTAATTGTTATTAATTATAAAATATTTTAACGTTTAAAATTAACCTTGAATTATTTTACCATTATTTTTTTTATTTCCGCTTTATTTTAACACAGTTTTTTCCAGGTTTTCCTTTGTTTCAACATATTGTTTTAACAATACCTAAAAGTAACCATTAGTCAATCGCTGAAACGGAGGCAACCAATGTAATGACTCTACGAGCAAATGAGACAGACTTAGTCAACATCAGTCGTTTCATACTTTTTTTTTATTACTGCCAATCATCCCTTTACCACAGAACTAAGCCGTATGATCAGAGAGCCACTACTTACTGTGAAAAATTGGAGAATATTTTTCCTTTCTTACATGGAAGCTTCGAGGTAATAAATTGAAAAAAATTAACACTAATAAAATTCAAAATTTTACCTTTTCAATTATACTAGTTTCATCTTTGTGCAATTTTTCTTTCAATTTTTATTAATTTTACAGAACATTTCTGGCAAATTATTTTGAAACAAGGAAATTTGCTGATAGATACTCCTTTGCTGGATATCGTTAAGGCATTGAGCTAAACCATTACCACTTTTTCTATCACTGTTTTTTTTTTAAATTCTCTTTTCTCTCAATACTTATTCAAAAAATATTATTTGTAAACTATGAGATATTTTATAAAAAAAAGGAGTTTCTATATTAAAAACATTGTACATAAAAGGATTTTAACCCCAAACAAGGATGGGATGATCACCTAGTTTAAGAATAATCGTTGATATAATTGATATATCGCTAAGTTATATAATCGTTAATATATATAATTGATATATCGTATCGTTGATATAATCGTTAAGAATAATCGTTCAATATTTTCAACCACTCATATCTTGCGATTAAAATCTTTTCCATAAGATACTTTGAACTATGATATAAACATGCTAACTTAGTTATTAATCCAGTAACTAATAAACAATGCTTTTGGAAAAAAATCTTGGCAGTACCAAAGATTTATAGTGAATCCTACAAGGTTTCAATTTTAATTTCACCTACACTTGTAAAAATGTTAAATAGCGTATATTTATTATTTATTTGTTTTAATATATAAATGCTTCGTAGGTCGAAACAGTATTCTTGAGGTTCAAAATGACATAATGGAAATACTGATGAGTTCAAAATAAAATATTCGATACCGAAACTTGAGTTCTTAATAAGCATAATTTCATCAAATGGGAGCAACCATATTATGTATCCTCTTGTATCATTCACTTATACAAATGTGGGCCAGTTTCATCCCAAAGTCCTGATTATTTTTAATCTCTTCAGACGCTTGAAACCTTCACAAAAATATTTTTATATTCCTTCTTACCATAAGGATATAGATTTGGGGAACGGAAATCCTTTATAATGTCACATTATTTCCGCTAACATAAATTTTTCTATTTTATAATAATGCCAGATATTGTTCAATACATAACTCTCCTTTTAAGAAAATTTAATATAAATAATTAACTGAATGCAAGTTAATTATTATAATATTTTTGAGTAATACAGAAACAAAAAATTCTTGTAAAATATCACGAAATAATTGAATAATTCAGAAGCCTATGAAGTTATCTCCATTTTTAATATCTTCCGAGATTTGCAATTTTAATGAAAATAATAATATTGATTTTTAAAGGATTTACTCCTTGCTTCATTATTTTGTTCAATATGTGTTATTGATAATTATGTGTTTATTTGTAGTTATAAATGTATTGAAAATGTTAATTTCTCAGTTTGTTTGTTTTGCTTGCACTTAACCGCATTGTCTCAATGAGTGAGACTCAATTAGTGCTACATAATGACAAGTTTACTTTTATTTCTTTATTTCTTATCCCTAACCTCAAACAGCTAGTAAAATGTATACAATATCTTTACTCCAAGAGTGTTTATTAATAATGTTTAAAAAGACAGAATGTTTTGATTAGTGTTAATATAATTTTTAAAATTCATTATTCATATAAGATGTATGAAATATATCTTACGTTTAAGAACTTTAATTATACACATTTTGAGTTTCGCCAAAGAATTATTTTCTCGATTTTTCATATCGAAACATTTTTGCGAAAACTAAATACTTTCTCTTCGAATTTTAGAAACTCAGAAGAAGTAGTATTTTTATTTAATTATGAAGTTTGAAAACGAAAAAGAACTTTTCCATCGACTTCAAAAAACCATGTAACAGCTTCAAAAGAGAGATAATGGGCTTTTTCCTCAAGTGCTGAAAATGCATTTCTCGGGTCTCTCATAATTCTTTAAAGCACCGCACTCGGAATTAACTGCATGTCTAGTGAAATTAGCAATTTTTAAGAGACGGGGTGAAATTTTTAGACTGTGATATGAGTTTTTATCTTTACGCTGATTCTCATAAATTTCCCATAATTATGCACGAACCAAAGAAGGGAAACGGTTTAAATGAAGTTAAAAACGAGAATCTTTCCCTTTTTAAATGCTTCAATTACACTGTCAATTAAGCTTTTTGATTACAGTCTTTATAAACGAGATTTACTTTTCATTCTTTGGCAACAGTTAGTTAAAGTAGCGGGGATTCTTTCATTTTTCGATAAAGTTCCCAGCTTCAACTTATCATTTGAAACTGCATTGTTTCATTCTTTTTTTTCTCTTCATTGTTTCGCATTAGTTCAAAAAGTTTAAATAGAGTTGAAATGAGCATCGTTTTCATTTTTAAACAGCACCATGTGATAAAATGAAAAGTTATACATCGTTCTTCAAGGCCTCATTTCGAACTGGGGGTTCAAATTAAGACACAAACAACGTCATATATTCATTGCTTTCTTAATTTTCTGGACCTTCTGTATGATTGCGGCGATAATAACTTCTTCCCTTTTGTGGGAGTTAAAAAAAATCTATTCTGGGCAAAATTGCTCAATCTGATCTTAATGAGTATCGCAAGCTGCTAAAACTGTTTTTATGAGAGAGAAGTATAGTTAGTTACCCACTTCCAAATCACTATTTAAAATAGTCATACATTGCAAGATTGAACACAGAAAAGGAATGTAGTATTTAATTTGTCTTTTCTTAAGAAAAAAATATGTATTATCATTTATTTGCTAATTATGATTATTTCTGTATTTAAAATTTAAATCGAGGCTTGAAAGAAAAAACATTTTATTATTTATTCCCATTTTTAAAATCTAATTCTCCAACAAAGTACAGAAAGTGCAATATTCCTTAACAAAATGCATTACTGTAAGTTAGAGACACAGCTGCCAGGATTTATTTATGTTTTTTTTTTCTTAACGATTTCTTTTTAGTTAAGAAGAGCAAAAACACACTTCAAAAATTCATTTTTATTCAAAATTGTCTTGACAAAATGATCATTAGATTCTTATTAAAAATCACAACGCTTGGAACTTTATTTTTTACGGCATTTAAAAAGAAATAAAGGACTAGTAATTAAGTAAAACAACAAATAACTCATATTTTATAAGTATTTGTGTAAAGATAATTTTATTCAAAAATTCACTAAATTCAATATAAGAATAGATATTTGAGTACGAAGATTAATGAGCTATTTTCATATAAGTCTAAAATATTGAGAAGAATGCATTTGAAATTCCAAAGTAATTTTTACTAATTTGCAAAAATAATCGTTTGGTCATAAATAATCCATCTACTGTTTGAGTTAATCCAATATTTTTAATATATCTTATTGAAAAATGTACTATTGCCTTTTTTTCAAACTTGAAAATTTTATTTAAATATATGAATACGAATTCTGAATTCTTACTAATTTAAAAAAATTAATATGAATTTATTGTTTGGAAGCCAGAAAATAATATAGTTACTCAACGAATATTCTTATTTCTACATACATGGTGATATTTCCAAAAATTTTCTCCGAACTGTCACAAATTCTTCATTTTATGATTTAGGTAGATAAGTGCTCATTTTTCACTTACGATCAAAGTTGAGAATTATTACATTTATTTCCTTTTCTATATTTTGAGTAAAAATTTTCAACCACAATGTATTTCAGACCTAAACTCTTGACCTATTGATTTTTGTTAAGTTTTGCCCTTTCTAAAGATTATTTTAGTTTGAAATATACAAAATAAAAATATATTTATATCAACTGACTGTATCAGATTTTTAAAAATTTTATTCGGTTTATTCAATATTTAAGGGGTGTCAAATCGGGATATTCTCATTTAGCTTGAGGAAATCTAGTTAATTAAGCTTTACCACTAATGATGGAACTGTCTCTGACAAATTTAATAATCTCCAGATGTTAATTTTTAAATAAGGGTTTAAAATATGAGCATAGAAGAAATTGAGGAGAAGTCTTCAGAAGCTACATACCGAAAACTGTAGAAACTTGTTTATAAAAATGCATTAATTTCTTGATATTGACTTTTTTTATAAGTAAAAGCAAAGATTTATAGATTATTTAATTATAGAAAGAGATTATTTGATTTAATATCGAGATAAAACTTTTATTATAAAAATGAGTCGTTTGGTACCATTATACAAGAAGTAACAGTTGAGAAAGAAAATTAGAAAATATTTGAGAAAGAAAAGATTAATAAACTGTCCTAAATTAATATAATTTTTTTTCAAAAATAAATCTACTTAATCATTGTTTATATATCTATTTATCAGTATAATTAGACGAATTCGAATTTTTTTAACATCATTTCTCGACAAATGTGGGGTATTTCGTTTGTATAGCAGTAACTATATATTTTTACACATAAAAATTTTTAGATTTTTTTATTGACAAAAAATATGTTTTATTCTTTGTATTAATAATTAGTTTTTAAAATATTTTAGAAGCAGTAATAATTTTTGCCAACATTTTTGCTATTTAGTCAATTTTTAAAATATGTCTTCACCGAGTTGAGATTCACATACTTACACTATGAAAGGCATACATTTTTGCATTCTCCTAACACAATAGGATTCCCTTTTTCTTCAGATTTTAAAACACCAAGAAATTTTTCTGATAAATTAAAATTTATATGTATATGAATGCATGTTCTTTAAAATTAATACTGAATCTTAGAATACAGTTTGAATTTCAAGGCATCATTTCACAGAAAAAATAGCTATTTATTCCTAGTGAAATATTGAAACATAAGGGTAAAATAAAGCACATCAATATATGTGCTTATTTCGCCAACAAGAAAAATAAACAAAAGATATATTTTAATATCTAATAAATGTTACC
Source organism: Argiope aurantia (assembly GCA_026543865.1). Classification (NCBI taxonomy): domain Eukaryota; kingdom Metazoa; phylum Arthropoda; class Arachnida; order Araneae; family Araneidae; genus Argiope; species Argiope aurantia. Next base: position 279,194 of record JAPMOR010047542.1, on the reverse strand, counting down.
CTAAAGATACTAAAATTAAATTAACGAATTTCTTTTGAAAAATTCTTATTTTTAAAGCTTAAGCATTTATTTGAGAAATAATTTAAATTAAATCTGGTTCTCAACGGGATTCAAAACTCCACCAAAGGCGCATTACAAAGCAGGTGAATCTGGAAAACTATTCTAAAAAAAGAATGATACTTTGGGAAATCTTATTCCTTAAGAATTTACTCTATGCTCTAAAAATCTGATTAAAAACTCAAGATCTTCAAAGGGCTAAATAAATACTGCAATCACTGTCAAACGGATTTTACGATATGAAATTAACAAAGAAAATTATTCTAAAATTCTTTTAAAACATTATTTAATCCTTTGCAAAGTTATTAGATGTATAATTCTTCATTTAATATAAAATCAACTGAATAGCTTTATGCCTTAAAAATATAATTATAAAAGGTGACTTTTCCTGAAAAAGTATACTTCGAATTGATACAAATGCGTAGATATTATTTTCGGCTGCCGATATCAAGAAAACATCAAAATGACACATTATCGAGAATTACTCCAACGAGATTCCTCTGAAATACAGTCTTTTTTTTTATACTTTCAGAATTTAAATATAATTTTTGAAATGTTCAGATGGCCAAGAAAATAACATTTTTTTTATGTTTAATATCATCTTTATTATTATTTTGATTATGCATTTTGTTATACGAGTTAAATAACTCTTGTAAATCTGTCATAGCCATTTCAAATTTCAAGTTTCGTCAGTTAGCAGATCATCACTCTTATTCTTGTCCATCGATTAATATTTATTGAAAAATTACAGATCAATTTTTCTAGCCATCTTTCATGGAAAAAGTATGAAAAATTTTTGATATTTATAACTTTTCCCATGGCTAAGTTAACACAAACTCTATTAAGTAACTAATTTTGATGTATTGTATTAATTCCTTTCTTTAAGCCCTTAATTGGAATTTTTTTAAATCCTCCCTAAAATAAGTGAATCACCAGTTTCTTTTTTAAAGAAAATATTTTATCAATTTATTTGCCGGAGCATAGGTCACTACGCCTATCTTGAATAAACATCGATTAAATTGCAATAAAATGTTACAAGTATATCAAACAGTATAACAAGAAAGGAATCAGAATAGTTAGTTAATAATGATTAGATTTATTATTATCAGACGCACATGATACAACAACTAGATTGCAGCTTTCGACAAATTAATTAAAGTTGTTTTTTTATCCATTTTTTAAATGAAATAATACATATTATCCAGAATGCTTTTCAAATATCGTTTTCAAGATATTCATTAGAATTTTCTATGAATCTTTCTTAGATCAAATAGAACCTAATTTTTTTTCTGAGGTGCACACTAGATTATTTGTATTTTCATATTTCATATTGCCGTTATCTTCGAATTAATTGAAAATTTTGCAATTTAAATATAATAACAAAAGTAATTTCAGTATATTCAAATTGTATGCTATTCAATTAATTAAGTATTCAACTCGGTATATTCAGCTGATTTTGTATTTTATGTTATGAGTGAAATAAGAGAAACTATTTCAATATATTCAATTCACATTTAATGCACTTTTGAGTAGTATCAATCAATGTCTGAGACGTAAATAGTCCTGCACATTATATCTGCATCTCATATTATCTCTTAGAAATGTTAATCTTTGAATTACATAAAGAAGTCTCAAAATATCTTGACATAATTTTTAAAGAAACATCAAAGTGCTTTCATTTGTTTTTAGTCATTGAAATAATCATCATTGTTGTCATCGAATTCTCTGGACCATTTCTACCTTTTAGGACATTTTTGAATATTTCTTTCGTCAATAACATTGAACTTATGCATTTAATCTGGGTTGATACAAGATGAGAAGGTAATTAGACGTCGTAGATTAGGAAGTAGATTAAAGGAAATGCAGGATTGAAAGGAAATCCAAGTGGCATTGTAATACAACATCTGTATCAGCCCACATGAATAGGTGAAAATTGTATTGGGCAGTATCTTTCCGAAACCTGAAGTTTAATCAGAAACTTTCGAAATTCTCTTTAATTTTAAAGCCATTCATCCACCGAGCCATTTCCTTTCGAAACCTGGAAAGGTATTGACCACCGCATCTGATAGGAATGAGCATCAGTGCTTTTGCTACAATATGTTCGAGAAAGCGTATCCACACTGGAGGAAGGATCAATATAATCCGAGTGCACAGCTCGGCGGCTATTTGCAGCAGGTTTTCAGCCTACACAGTGTTCATCATAAATTGCGAAGTGAACCATTTAAATTCTGTAAATTCATTGCCTCCCGCGGCTGTGCATTACCAACTTTCATTAGACTCTAAACTGCTGGCGAATCGCGTTCTATTCCAATGCGGGGCAAGAGGAATAAAACCCCGCGAAGGAGAGGTGGTGCGTAAGTAATAGATTTCCTTCTGTGCGGAAAGCATTTGCATCCTGTGAATTACCGTCGCTTAATTAACCCTTTTGTTCCCCATGAAAGGATCCAGATGTTAAGCCTTCTAAGGAGGATCCATTGGCTCCCTGATAAATGAAAGTTGCGTGCACAACTAAAGACACATTACTTAAAAGAGCAAGGAGGGCGCTTATTAATATGCATATGTGGATTGAAACACTATGCGAAGCCGGAGTCGGGGACCGTGTTCAAATAGGTGAATAATTCAGGTGAACTTAGGGAATTTTCTGCATGATTCGATGCGGGGGAGAAGCGCAAACAAAGATTAACTAGAAAACACTGTTTAGTTATCCGTGTGAGATTTGAAAAATTCCAGAGAAAAGCGGAAAAAGAATAGATTACTTGTCTTCAAAGGTCATCGGTATTATATACATTAAAGGTCACCTGACTCATAATAAAATGATACTAACATGGAATATTTTAAATATTGGGTTTAAGAATGGATTAATTGGTGAAGAAAATTCGGAGTGTATGTAATTTAGTTGAAAAGATAGAAAGTCCTATGCATTCGTGAGCTCCTTGCTGTTTGAAATATTAACCCGTTGCACACTGGTGGCTCTTCATAGGTGCCCTTCAAGGCATTGAATCATTTTGATATTTTATTTATTTATTTTGATTTATAAAGATACTTACAAAGTTGTAAGAAGCTATACATTAATTTTCCGGGATATTAAACATAAAACAAGTATATATATTTATTTTCCGGAAAATTAAAAAAATCCTTCTAATAGGTAAATAATAATGTATCGACTTACTTTTCCGAATACAAAAAGTTAAATATTAGGCTTAAGAATGAGTTGTTTAATGAAGAAAATTTGAAGTTGTAATTTACCTGAAAAAATAGAAGGTTCAATGCATTCGTGAGCTCCTAGCCTGTTTGAAAGGTTGTGGGTATTAAAAGTTTTAATCCTTTGCTCTCTGGTATCTCCACTCAAACATCATTTAAAATCATGCAATATTTTGAAATTTTTAAAATTTCTATTGTTAAAAACTAGATTTAAAATGTTAAGAAGGTGGATATTACTTTTTCGGAGAAAATTAATTTTGCTAATTATATATTATTGTTTGTAGCAATAAACAAGTCCTTGTATTTCGTAACTAAATCTGCATCAAAGTCTATTTTGCGAAAGGTTAAAGGTAACCTGGTTCATAGTATAACGGTAATAAAATGGATTGTTTTAAGTTTCGGTTTTAAAAATGGATTATTTAGTAACGAAAATTCGAAATTTGATTTATTTACCAGAAAAACATCGAGTTCAAATGCATTGAGAATTTCTTGTCTGTTTCATAGATTGTACGGATTAGTATATGAAAGGTTGCTTGGAAAATTATTTAACGGAAACAAAATTTAATCTTAAATAATAAAAAATGGATTATTTAGAGAGGGAAATTCGGAATATGCATAGTTTATCAGAAATAATAAAGCGTTCAAATGCTTTCTTGAGTATAATATGCATGAAATATTCCTTTATTAATTGGATATAGTAATAATAGAGAAATTTTTAAACATTCATTAAAATAAAGGTGATTATTTACGAATTTAAAAATTTAGAATGTACACATAGGAAGTATTTTGATTCCACTGCATAAAAAGAATCAAAAGTTCAAAGTAAAATCATTGCATATACATGTGGAATAAATTCTTATCAAAAGTATGTAATATTAAAACTCTGCAAAACTAGAAATATAAAAAAATGACTATAAATAAAATAAATAATATTTCTCTGCTCCATTACAAAGTCCGAAAATTTGTTGTAACGTACTTTCTTTAAAAACTATCATTAGTATGCTTTTGATATTCTTAATAATGTATGCATCCACATTTAGATCACGGATGGATTAAATCTTGAACGGTTGTTTCAAAATGAATACCAGCAGCGGAACAGAGCAGCCCTTCCGCTATGTTCATTCGTAAGATTGGTAATATCCCTTGTGATCGTTACTTCAGGTTATTTGTCCTAAACTTCACTTTTTATCAATAAATCTAATCAAATAGGGTTCAAACAGTCAGGACATTAGAGAAGACACATATATTTGTTCTACATGTAAAATATACTTCTTATATTTTGATGATATACCATTCATACTTCCCCATATATTGATAAAAACTTGTCCGAATCAGTGATTGTACTAAGTTTAGGTAAAGGTTTAATTACCATACAAAGCTCTGTGGTAGTCTTGGCATCACTTTAAATATTCATGTATTTCTGTTAATGGAAATTATCACTCTATCCCACATACTCAAACGTTAAAATCCATTATTATAAATATTACGGATTTTGAAATGCATTTTCTTCTGAAATTTATGATCAAGTAATACCATTCAAGTGGATTCAAAATTTAATTAAATGATCGATTAATGGGTAATTATTTTATGAAAATATTAAAATAGCCTGTTATCGTCTGGAGCATTGAAAACTATCATATAGCAAGAAGCAAGTGAAAAAATAGCTTGCAGCATTCTGCCTATACAAACATCAATTAAAGTAACTCAAATAAAAGCATATAATGGATCCAAAAGAGGAAATTACATTAAACTGATACTGATTTGTACTGAAAATCCGAACTGATTTGCAATTTATTATGAGATTTTTAAAATATTGATATGGTTTTAACAGAAAGTAGAACATTGTTTCAAATTTAATTAGATAAATAGGAATAGTGCAATGCAGTAGTCATATTATGCACATATCAAAAAGCATTTAGGTATACGAACCTCAACCTTACTGACAAATGGAAAAGTAACCTCTTGGATACATTTGAAGGCAAAGACTCATCATATATTGTTCGTTTCACTATCCTGAGACGACCATTTTTCGACGATTCTATCTCAATAAAGGGTGAGACACGGAAGGGTGAGCGCTTCTTCGCCGTTGAATTACACCCTATTAGATATTTTTCGTTCAATTTTTTTTCTATATATCTGTAAGTATCGAGTCGTTTCTGACCAAATTATTTCATTTTAATTTAGTCCGCGAGTAATCCGAGTTTACTTTATTGTTAAGTGTAAACTTCATCTTTCCTCTCGCCACTATTTTGAGGAATCAAACCCATTCTAGCGCATGCAAAAAAGCACGGAGGGTTTTAGAATCGTTTTGTCTACGCAATAGAAGACAAATCTAATTCGTAAATAAAACTTTTATTTTACTTTATTCGTGCTTATAATAATAAATTTAACAAACCTTTACTTATTATTAAACTTTTTACATACTCTTCCGCGTATTAAATGTGTTCCAATCGCAAATATTCCTTCAAAAAAATCCGTGCCCATGGGGTTAAAATAAAGTGTTACTTCATGAAAATGTTAATATAGGTGGCAATTATTTGCTGAAAATATCATTTGCAAAATTGAAATTATATTTGTAAAGATTTAATTGCCATGTGATGTCTTAATAAGGGTATCAAATTAAATTTATAATTGTAAATCCTATGTACATGAAGACATTGTACCAGGTAGCATGTTGTGTTTTTGGAGAGTTGAAGAACTATTTATTATGTTTTGAATTTTTTGAATCATTACTACTTGGTCCAATTTTTCTGTTTAAAAACAAATGTCCAATATAAAATTTATATTTCATAAATACATTTACTAAAAATATATAAAGCGTTAATCGAAGATTCATTGCAATAAAACATTAAGTTTTATAAAAAGAATATTTTAAAGAGTAAAATCGCTGTGAAATAATCTATAAATGTAATCTATGAATATTCTAAAAAGTTACCCTTTCTGTAAAAATCTCATAATAATCCTTTAATATGATAATAAATAAATCCCTTTCATGCATATATCGTTCGATTTATTTTTCAAAATAATATATTTCATTAAAAATACTTAGTAAATACATTCTAGAACAAAACTAAACATCCTAAATTTTTATGATATGTATAAATTTTAAATAGAGTATTACAAAATTTAATTAAACAAAGTCATGAAGTCTAATTAACTGGAATTAAAATAGCGATGGTAATTTTAATTCTTTGTTTGTTCCCTTAAAAATGTGTCAACTATAAGCTCAAAGAAAAAATATTAAGGAAATCAAATAAAAACAATTAATATGGCGTTCCTGTCTGTTGTCAGTAAAACAGATGCAATAGCATAATTAATTACACAGGACTTATGAAATAAACAATTACTAAGTACTTAATCTTCCTAAAAAGGGGTTTTATAACGGAGAGATGAAAAATATAGCAAGGAATATAATTAACTAAATGAAACTGTAATTGAAGCGAAAACAAAACAAAAAAATAATAAAAGAAATACTTACGAGAATTTTTCTTTGTAAATTATGTTTCTCGCATTAATTAGTCTGACTATAAAGCATGCCGAACTTTCTTCGCATTTCTAAAAAAGCGCTTGCTTTATGTCTATTTTTTGACGTAACACTGTGATGAATTTTGTAGGAAAACGTTTCCCATTTTTGAAATTGTTTCCAAAATAAAATAGACCTATGGGAAACAATACAGATGTATAGAATCGTATAGAATATATGGATACTTGCATTATGAAACAAATTTGAAATTTCATTATCTGTAACAAACAAAAAAAGAATTTATCCACACTCATTTTTAAAACAATAATTTGCATCGTAATTTATAACAAGGTTTAAAATTTTGCTATAGTTCATATATTTTAAGAGGATTTATAATTACTAATCATTAATCTTCTCCATAAAGTTATTTTTCCTATATATACTACTTAAGTATTTCAAACACACTTAGTAAAGCTTGGGAAACCTGCATTTAAACTCAAAGTTAATATTTTTACACTCGTGTTCTGAGGTTAATTTTCAAAATTTATATTAAATATGCATATTTTACTTATACTGTTCATGTAGCATTTTTTAAAATTTATAATAATTCAGATAAATGAAAAAATAATTCCATAATTGATTCAAACGTAAACCTTTATAAGGGCGCCTGTTGGAAGAATCGGTCATCAATCAAACATTGAGCCAGGAAAAAAATATATATGTTAAAATATTCGAAATAATTTGAGCTATGAACATTATAAAACAGTGATTTTTAAACTATTGGCAGTAAAATAGAAGAAGATTACAGGCCTGCAAAAAAAGCAATTGATTTCTTAATATTAATGATTAAAAAAGGAGAAACATTAGAAATATAAATATATATAAGGCATTTAAGTATCAAGTAAGAAAACGCATTTTTGACCCTGACTGTTTTGAATTAAAAGTTATAGATAGTTAATCATGCCGAATTTCAGCGACAATTATTTAACTGAAATCATGGATAATAAGACTAATTTAAGATCAATTTTAAACACTAAAGTGTGAAATAATAATTGTTTCAAATATTCACTTGCAAATTTATTCCAATTATTATCTGCTAATTATTAAGTTTAAACAAATTAATTTATTTGTGCAATAGAAGCCATAAATAGACTAACCAGCGGATTTGTTCCTGCGTCAACTATTGCATATATGTCTATAGTATGAAGCATTCTATGTTTAGCTTCGTAGCCTATAAATAGATGCTGGGAATAAATTACATTGTGTTCTGTCGACAGATTTGATTCGAAATTTGACACAAAATCTACAATTCTGATGCCAGCCACACAGAAAGTTTCATTTAGTAGTTTTCCGTGTTTTCGAATTACTTTCACATACACTGAAATAAATGTAAAACGATAATTACTGAACTATATAGAAGATTTCGTTTAAAATTCGGCACAGATTTACAGCAAAGTTGATTAAACATATGATAAATTTCACATTTCTAGCGTTTGAGTTATTTACATGTAATTGGATAAATAGAAAAGTTATCCGTAAATGGATTTAATTCTCAATTTAAAAGAAATCTCCAATGTCATTGCTCATGCATAAATAAATGATTATTTCACATCATTGCATTTACATTAATACATCATTATTTTATATTTGTATTTTATAGTTATCGCACTCACAGACAGACATATTTCCAGAAGTAAGTTTTTTCGCATTTATAGAGGTCTAAACCTTGGAGATTTATCTATAGGTTTCGAGGTGAAATATTTTGATTATAATGCTTACTTTTGGTACAATTCGTAAATGAAAATGAAAAAAAGAAACATTATTTAATTAACTTAAGATATCCAACTAGGTTCAAAACATAAATTCGGATAAAAAATTCGTATTCTTAATTATTTTTTGTAGTTGCAAAAACTAGGTACGTTTCTGTTTCTACTGATACGTCAATTAGAAGCCAAGTTGTAGCAAACTATTTGTATATAAGTGATACTTGTTTATAAGTATTTAAAAACTTTATATGCATTTTCTATAGAACGAGTTTTTTCATTATTCTACTGCACGAGTAACGCCATATCTAAAAAAAAAGTAACCCAATAAAATTTATAATTAGTGTTCGTAATGTTATGCAGAATGCAATGAACTATGGATTTGATTTTGAATGCTCTAGAAGTGGATTTATGATTGTTTAATGTAAATATTGTTGAAAAAGATTCCAAAAGTACACAAATAATTTCATATATTACACACAAAAAAATTTATTTTTGAATTTAAATCTTAAATAAAAATTAATTACACTCTAAGATATGTTACAGTTTAGTTTTAGTTATATTAACGTCCCGTTTGAAGCAACACTAGAGCTATTTTGGGACGGACCTCGTAATTTTGAACCGCGGTCAGATGACGAGAACGACACCTGAGCTGGCACCCCCCTCTCCACACCACACCAGCGGGAGGACGATTGGTCAGGACGGATTTAACGTGCAACAGACCCTCTTACACGACGGTTCTTCGGTGGAATCGGGTCTCGAACCTGGAACCCTCCGGTTCTGAAGCCAAGACCTTACCACCAGGCCACCGCGGCCCAAGATATGTTACAAAGAAAAATGGAAAGCTGTAACAATCTTTTTCTCTCTAGAACTATTCTATCTTTTGTAAATAAATGCTTAAATTTAGGTCACAATATGCTTTTTCTTCAAAAGCTACATATATATTCAACTTTTATTCATCATTTTATCCTTATATTAATAAAAAAACATCATAAAGTGATTAATTTTTTTTCAAAACTCCCTTTAATCTAGTAGGATACCTTAAAGCGTATAAAAATATTAAAATTCTCTCAATTTATATTATTTGACCTTTATCAAACTGAAGAATAAAAATGTCACCAGATATATTAAATTGCAGATAGTTATTTTAAAGTCTAACAGGATGCTACAAGAGAAATGTAATGAAGATGCATCTAACTGGCGTGCAAGTTTCGAAAGAACAGGAAAACTATGCAAGTTTTGAAAAAGTAAGAAATTTGGACTCATTCTACTAACGATATTGCTATCTCTGATTAAGATCTTTTTTCAATTTTGAATCTTCTGAGAAGACAGAATCTCAAAATTATAGAGATAAGCTTCGTTATCTGGGAGAAAAGAACAATTTCCTAATAGAATCTCCTCATAAAAAGAATACGAATGATTTTCAATTTAAATATCTCATAAAACTGAATAGATATATGTAATTAAATATGAGTGCATCTTGGAACTTCTATTCATTAAATCTGCCTCAAGTAATTGACCTTTTTTTTATGAGCATTAGAATCTTAATATATCCAAAATTAAGTTTCTATACCATTTTTTAAATGATTGCATACTTTGTTCTAGCGTCAATTAATCGATTATATTTCTATTCTACTTTTTAAAAATGTTTTTATAAGAAAAATTAAATAAATACTCAAAGGGGAAACAATGGTTTTAAATTATAATTTACATTCTTGATGGATTCCAAGAATCGCTTAATCTAGATCTTCTAATGAGTGTAACTGATGTTTGAGTGTACAATTTAATTTATTTGTGTATTAATTTAAATTCTTGTACTACTTTTCTGCAGAATTTTATTAAAAATCCGAATGATTTTTAATTTAGATATCTCAGAAAACAGAAGAAATAAGTAAAATTACAAATGAGCATATTTTGAAACATTTATTAATTTTATCTGTGACTCGTGCTCTCAATTTTCGAGGGTTTGAATTTTAATACTTCCTTATCTAGTTTGTGACTTTTAAATCACTGTACGTCTTGTTCTAATGTGCATTGACTATTTTTATTTTACTATTAAAAGAAAGTATTTTGGCCGAAAAAACATCTCACCGCGGTTGTCTAGGAGTCTCAACCTCGGGGCCAGAAGACTCCAAGATTCGAGACACAATTCCTGTACAAATCCGTCGTATATGCTGACCTGATACAATATCATTGATTAATTATCTTGGATGTTTCTTCTTACTCACATGGAGATGAATGAGCTTAAAAGATAGTCATTAGTTTAAAATTTATACTGAAAATGAAAGAAGAACACATTTCTTTTAATCTGATGGCATCAAAGTTAATTTACTTTTACATTAACCCTACCCATTCAATTTTTTTTAAAAGTCTCATTTTTGAATATTTTTTCTAATTTAATTATAATAAATTTTTGATGATCATAAATCGTAAGTCAAGATTATCAACTTCATAAAGAACAGCAAAAAAAAAAAAAAAATACAAAATAAGATTAGAATATGTTTAAATCAGCAACAAACTACAGAAATTTCTAAGTCACATACTAACTGATATACATAAAATTAAAGTACAGCAAATTTAAAAATCAATAATAAGCAATAATGTGTAAAAAAATTTATCCTTGATAATTAATCAATTAATTCTTTTGTTTCCTCTATTATTTAAGAAAATGATACTATCTGCTTCGTAAATGTATTAACGTATTGACTCGACTAAGAATTTTTAGAGCAGTAGGATGTTTGTAAATTATGTGCAATTTTTGCATCAAGCTATAGCGTGATTGAATTATTTAATTTTCCTTATAAGTTTAAGAAGTGATAATTCAATGCATATACAACAGCGGTTAAGAGGTTAAAATCTTCGTGAAATATTTATCTATGACATTCGTTTTACTTTGAATCAATAAAAAACAAAGAAAGCGTTTATTTCTTGTAAATTTAAAAGATTAAAGTACCAATTTCAGCCGTGTTATTTACCACATATTCTTCATCCATAACCAGATGATAATACTTATGTCAACATGTGCGCAAACTCTACCCTTGACAGTAAATTTAGCTAGAAAACGATCTTTATATGCGACAAATCATCCGTCCAATCGAATCTTTATATACAACAAACCACCCGTCAAATCGAATCTCGAATCTTTATATGCAACATACCATCCGTCAAATCGAATCTCGAATCTTGATCGTCGTAAGTCAGCTTCTATAAAATAATAGTTATCAAAAATCTATTTCTCCGTAAACAATAAATGAGCTTTCAATGAAATTGAACATAATTAGTTATCAATAAACCAATTCCCCCAGAAACAATAAGAGAACTTTTAGACACTTACAGTTTCAAAGAGAAAAATTTAGTTTAGCTTAGTTTTATCCACTTCGCGTTTAAAAAAAACAAAACACAAGGGCTATTTTAAGAAGGACCTCATTAATTTTGAACCATGGTCATATAACGAGGAAACCCCTGAGATTTACCCTACCTCTTTCTCAATCTTCGACATTAAACCAGAAAAAGAAATTATGACATCGATGGATTTACTAGGAAACAGCCTGTTATTTGCTGGAATCGAATTTCGAACTTAGAATAAAATTTTCCATTCTTCCTTTAAATCCCAAATAACAAAGTTAAGAAAAATATTGTTTATTAATAAAATTGTATTACAAGTGCAGTGATAGCAGATGGAATTAAAATTATGTAAAGTTCTAGAAAAACGTATTATTATATAGTTTATAGTCTTTAACCAATCTAGCTATAATAAGTTAAAATTTCTCTTCCCTAAATGAGAATATATGAGCACTTACTTGATATTAACTATTCTTTTGTTAGAAATTTGGATTATTGTAGCATTAAGGGCTATAATAAATGCACATTAATACCAAAGAATAGAAGTTAGGAGATTCAGGAGAAAATATAAATTAACATCATAATGATAGTTTATTGTAAGAAACTGAGGATGGTATTTAACTTCCATTGCATGATAATTTATGTAGTAATGGAAAGAACAGGCACTTTAAATGTCTACCATTTTTACAGCATATGATGTATTCATGAAGAAAGTGTTATAAATGTCAAAGAAAGATATAGCCCTAGAGATTTTCATTTCGGTTCTAAAGTAACTATCTTTAGAATTATGCCATTGTGTCAATGAATATGGTAATTTAAGGATTCAACAAGCTAACTATAGTTCTGTCAAATTTCGAATCAAATTCCTCAAAAAGTTGGATATTTGTTTGTTTGTCTATTCTTTTGTAAGTGAATACAACAACTCAAAAAGGCAGTAAGTCAATAACTGAAATTTGATTTGTGTTCTTGTCATAAAAATCGTTCAAATGTGTCAAAACTTTGTAAGCTGATTTTCTTTACTATGTCACGAAGCGTAACACAAAACTAGCCTTATTGTATAAGCATATGAAAAATTCGCGAAAAAAAAAACTGCCTTAGGTTTTATCAACAATTACATAAACAACACTCATAATCTTCAGAACTCATATTTGAATATCATATTGATTGTTTCATATGATCATTTTTGGAAATTTATAGGTTTTAATTTATTGCCTTTGGAGAAAACTATTTTTATGAATCTGTGTAAAATTAATAACTATTTTCATGAATCTATATAGTACCAAGAACTGTTTTTTTATGAATCTATGTGTTATTAAAAACTGTTTCCATGAATCTATGTAGTATTAAGAACTGTTTTTGTGAATCTATGTGCTACTGGGAAATGTTTTTATGAATACATGTACTATTACGAACTGTTTCTATGAATCTATGTACTATTAAGAATTGATTAAATGAAACTATGTACAATTAAGAACTATTTCTAAACTGAACTATTTTTATTTTCTATGAAGATTTCAACGACTTTCTACAGAGATGTACGTACGAATTACATAAATCTCATTAATTAATAAATGGGTTATGTCACAAATTACATATTGTTCGTCAAATAAAAAAAAATCGATTTTTTTTCCATTTTAATGTGTCATTGGATCAAACTGAGGAAAGCATTCATATAAAATATCAACATGAAAATTATTTGAAGAAAAATAAACTTATTTAATATTTTTATTTATCAATTCATATTTTCCCATCAAATCAACAGATAAATAATTTATTGAACTCGTCGTTTTTACCGCAAAAAGAGTAATGACTGTTTCCATTGTTAGAAATTAATCATACCAGTGGAGCTCAGATCTGATAAAAGTGACATCTTCAGCCTTCTCTTTTCTAAAATGATTTTTTTTCAAGCTAAAGTGATTGGATAGCTGCTTACACCCAATAAGAGTTAAAAGATGCTCTAAATTAAGCTAATTACAATCGAGTATATAACATTTTTATGATATTAGCATTCTTTAATTTAGGAATGGTACCATTGAGAATTACGTGACTATCGGCCGAAATTAGATCCCTCTACCCGAGAAGTCATAATTTTCCAGAAGAATAAGTCTGCAATCGGGTTTCTATTTATGACATCACATGGGAGCCCGAAATGGTCCAGGAAGGGTAAGCAAATGGTGGTAATTATCTCCTTAATCGATAGAAAGGGGTCCTACTAAGATAATGCTCAAAATGATACAATAACTCAAATATTAAGAAATCTTTGTATCATATTTTAATTTCATACGCGGTATTCCACAAAACAGCTAGATTTTCATTGTCGGTTAATTTCAAATATGATACTTGAAATTTCAAGTATTTTTTTCATTAAACAATGTAATAAAAGAGCTAATTTGAGGTAATTATATTAATTATATAGAGTCTAAAGTGTGGTTTTGTTAAATAAAAATGTATTAATTTATTGTAGCATTTAAGTCTTCTTTCAGAAATTCAGAAATAAAAACATCGGCGGAGGGCTCTACCTTTTAAAGGGATTTTTATGTTTAGATTCGTTGCTATATAAAGGGAAATCAATGTATATGACTACATTCGAAAGGAATGTTTCGAAAAAAAAACACCTGTGGAAAGAAAATATAATAGTTAAAGACCAAAAAAATTGTGAAATTCGAAAACATTGTATATGTGTGTGAGTGTGTATGTATGTGTGTGAGTAAGTATGTGTGAGTGTGTATGTATGTGTGAGTGTGTATGTATGTGTGTGAATGAGTATGTGCGTGCGTACGTGCGTGCGTATATATTGTTTAAAGAGGGTATAAACAAAAAAATCTATTTTGAAAGTTTATCTAATGATTTGTTCAAAATTTTGCAGATAGTTCAAAAAGTATGTTACTTATTTCCTGAATTAAAAAACAAACAGCATTTCTATCCAATCTAAATGCCTGGGCTCTACTGCTAAGTATCCCGTAATTCATGCTCAATATTTATTTTTTTAACATTATGAATCATTAAAACAGTGGCAATTTTTTTAGTAAGCAAAATCTTATTCCGTACTTCAGAAAGAGCAGAATATACTGAAAATTTATGTAACATATTTGAACAAAAAGTATGCATTAGATTTCGATTTTTCAAATTTTTTGTAAGAAAATGTTACCAAAATATATAATTCTAAAAAAGTTGCTAAGATATAAGAAAGTAATAAACTCAAATTTATCAAATATAAAAATGAATATACCTTCCCAAAGAGAGAACGTATCAACAAAATTCAAAGACACTGTTATAAAGACACTGTTCATACGTAAAAGATATTGAATAAAAAAATATTCCATATTTTGACCAAATATCACCCTTTCAGCTTATTTACCTACTGCTACTAATTTTTTTCCTACAGACCGACTAAATCCAAAATTTGATGTAGATTTCAAATTTTGGCATCAAGACGGCATGCCAGATAATTTTTTTTAATCATCGTATTCTCACACCCATGATGAGACGAATAATGCTGACAGCTGATCATTGATAGATTTGGTCCAAATTTATAATATTAAATTCAAATTTTATATAAAAATCAAACGCGCATTATTCAAACATCTGTTTTGCTGTCTTTTTTGACTTATAGGCGTCACTCATATGCACAGCGTCTCTATTTTAGATAATTATAGACTATTTCATTGGCCACCTCAAATAAAATGTACGGTCAGGGGAAGAAACCATCTCAAGGCATCCGTTGATTGGCCTTAAATAATGAATTCCGGAATTTCGTGTTTCAATCAAAATTTTCAACGCAAAAAAGTTTTTTTTTTTTTTTTTTTTTTTTTTTTTTTTTTGTAATTTGACAAAAAAAAGTTGTATGTAACTTTCTTCATGTTTAAAATGTTAGTGTGTTGAAAACCTCTTATCAGTTATTATTAATTATTATCAATAGAACAAGGAAACTGTATAAAAATATAAAATGTTTTCGTAATTATTTTAGCAGTGCATTTATTGGCTCGAACAACTTAAAAATATAATAATGCCCGATATTTATACTGTTTTCCAAATCGGTAGTATATATTTATTTATAAAGGTTTAGAGATTACATGCCGATCGAAGCTTATAATTAACAGCCTGCAGTTATGAAGAATTAAAAATGAAAGTTACTGAAATAATAAGAAAATAATGTGTCTCATATTATAACAGAGTTGTCATGAACATATATTGAAATCTTTCATCAAATATGCATTCATTCTAATTATGTGGCGAAATAATTTTCAAAATAATAAAATAATTATTGTAAATATAAATACTAAAGAGAAGTACAGCAGAAAAGCTTTTTAAAAAAATCAGTTCTGATAGTAACTTTGATTTAAAATTTATTAATTAATTAAAACATTAATTTATGATTTTAATTCTTTTAAGAAAACTTTCCTGATTTAAATCAAAAAGTAAAAACTAAATAAATTTATTAATTTTATAGACAAGCAAAAGTATCAATATTTCAGATATAAATATTGTTGGATAAATTCAAATAAGAATGTATTATCATGCTAATTTCAAAAAATAAAAATAAATAAATAAATCTAATATTTAGGGTGGACAAAAAGAGTCATTAAATAGTTTGAATAAGTTTATTTCGTGAAAATCAAAGAAAACAAAATATTCCCTTCATTAACATATTTCAATGTTACCTAAAGATTTTAAGGTTCTTTTAAAATTGATTGAATACATGTTTTAAAGGAAAAGAATTAATTAGCCTCAGAGTTAGTGTATTTACAGGAAGATGTTGATATTGACTTGAATTATTAAGTATCAGAATCTGAATAGTTTGAGCATGCAATACTAAAGCAAATTTCTGCGAAATGATTTATATTATTTAAATATAACCGCAGAATTAAAAAAAAGAATTTAAGAAACTCTTTATCAAAATATGTCAATTATAGCTTGAAACTTTGTCAAAGAAATGACTCGAAGACAAAATTTTTTTAATATCCTTTTAATTTTTATACTTAATTTTTTGTCTACCTTAAAATGAGAGTTGATTTTCCCTAAGAATATCATGCCCTAATTTTAGATAATTACTTATGTCTGAAATACTTTTAAAATGCCCTAATTAAAAAAAATGTTTGTATAAGAAATCGTTCAAATATCATCCAATACTCCAGCTAATATGAAATTTAATTAAGTTTTGTATCCTTCTCAAAAAATAATTCATGATTTATGAAAAAGAAATCGGTCTTCTACTGTTTTAAAAAAATGTTTGGGACATTCTGTAATTCTTCAAGTACTATAACATATTAATATTCTTTAATATAACGGAATTTTTCATTTTAAATGAAATTTAGCAGCAGACGATAGAAAGATTTTCTGTTTTGTAATATTTCATATAAAAGAATTTTTACTTTAAACTATTATAAATGCGTATATGCTGAATTTATATGTGACATCTTTAACTTTTGGTATATATATATTAAAATATAATATTTTTTTTAATCTGACAATAAATTTATTCGAATATAAATTCAAAATATCTTAAATTTTAGTTACAAATATTAAAATATAACATAAATTTTAGTGACGGTTTCGTATCAGTTAATTACGCAGTTAATGTTTCATTATTTAACAATAGTTATTTAATTTTTAATGTTTTCGTTCATACTGAAAAAAAATGTTTTAGATATTTTAAATTGTTTTATTTATTTTTTCTAGTAGTTGCCATTCGTAATATTTAATCATATTTCCCTTCATTCTTTCAAAAGTTTTTGATAAATTATGGGACACTAAATTAACCTTTTGCAGATTAACTGCACTTAAAGTTTTCAAAAAATGTTTAGTACAGTTTACAATCTTTCGAGAAACTGTGAGAATTAAAAATCGTTTTTAAACAATCGATGTTCCCATTTTAATTAAAAGTGCAATTACAAAATATAACAGAATTTAGAGTTCTATAATATTTTATATAAAAACATCTGTACACAGTTTTGAAACTTTTTAATAAAAGTACAATTACGAACTATAACAGGATTTAGCGTTCTATAATATTTTATATAAAAACATATGTATACAGTTTTGAAACATTTTAATAAAAATACAAACTATAACAGGATTTACCGTTCTATAATATTTTATATAAAAACATATGTACACAGTTTTGAAATATTTTATTAAAAGTACAATCGCAAACTATAACAGGATTTAGCGTTCTGTATTATTTTATATAAAAATATCTGTACGCAGTGTTGAAATATCTTGAAAGATATTTTTATTTATATTGCGCTTTCATCGCATTGAGTACTAATAATTATTAAATAATTTAATCCCAAGCAACCCCAAATTTATCCGCTAGATTTTTTTTCTATTATGAAAAGTTATTAAATTAAATTACAAATTTTTAAAATTACAGTATTTATATATAAAGATTTGATCTAGACCACCGCTTTGAGTATAAATAACTTTAAATTTATCCTTTAATTAAAATCTTGAAACTAGATAATAGATAAATTTATCTTGCTACATTCTATGGGAGTGTATTTTTGAGAAGTAAATGTATCATTTCGTATATAAATTTTTAAGTAATTAATTAATTATACTAACTACCATACACTTTTAAAGCATAATATATAATATATATAATAAACTAGATGTTACATATGAATACAAAGAAAGTTTAAAATGGCAATGAATTAAGTATATTGCTAACTGTATTACTCTATTCTCTACTCTAATGAATTTAAAATTTAATGTTCATAAAAATGTATTCAGATTATTTTTACTTTTCTATACAATGAAGATAAAGTCGGTCCCAGCGGTAATAGAAAATTAACAACTAGGAATTATTTTCTGAAGTAAATAACTCTCATTCTAATTAGCGGTATTAAATAAAACTAAAAATATACTGGAAAAATCGAAATTATTGGTAAAAGAAACTCCAAAATCCATTTCGAATTTGCAGAAAATACTTTTATGACACTCGTATAAATATAAACAGACAGAGAAAGAGAGACAAATCAATTAATTAATATTTTTACTATGGATTTAAAATAGCATCTCTTTTTTCCTTCTAATTGTTCTTTAATACATATTAAAGTGTTTGAAGCCCTTTTTTATTAAATAGGATTATAGAATCTTTAAATTGTACTAATATTTAAGCGTAATTAGATTTTTTCCATTTTATTTTATAACATTGTCGGCGTACTACTAAAAGGGATTAAATCAAAAGAAAAATAAAAAAAAGGCTTAATGCGTTCTTGTAATTTTCAAACAATTGAGAGTACACCATACCTTTAATTGAAAAATCCGGCTTTTAATGTAAATAACACATTACCGAGCAGTGCAAACATGTTTTTATTTTTACATATAACAAATGGTATAATTTAAAGTGAAATCAAAGAACAATCAACGGAAAATTTCAAGATTGAAAAGTTTCAGAAGCATTTTAAATAAACATATGCAGATTTTTGTCTCAAAAAATTGAGAATACACCAATGAAATTTTTGTAATATCTATCATAGAAAAAAACTGACAGTATTTAGTTGCATGTCTTTTGGTATTTATAATGGTTTCTAAACATCGTGGTACCGATTCCACCAATTTTTGGTGGTATCTGAAGATATTTTACCCCATTCTTTTTGCAACACTTGTAAATGGCTTTTGTTTCTACTCTGGTCCGCAGATATTCAATGGCATTGATGTTGGCTGACTGTGGTAGTGTGTGTAACTGCTATTTACAATGAAAAAACAGCACATTTTGACGTTACGTACAGTGTGTTTGGTGTCATTGCCCTGCTGGAAAATGAAATTCCCATCTAAATCCAAATTGTTAGCACTTTCCTTTAGATTGCTGCGAAGTATATCCAAGTAAACCATATGGCTTATAATTCCATCTATATGAACTAAATTTCCTACCTCAGATGAAGCCATACAATCCCAAATCATGAAAGAGTCCCCACCATGTTTAACTTTTGGAAGTAAATGTTTTGGATCCAAAGCAGTATTAGGCTTTCTCTATACGGTGAGACTCCTGTCACTACCAAAAATGTATAGTTTTCTTTCATAACCTAATATAACTTTCTTCCAAAAGTTATTGAACTTCAATTGATGAGTTTTTGCAAATTTCAAACGCTTTTTCTGAACTTGCAAGCTGATGAATGGTTTCTCTCTAACAATTCGACTTTTATATCTAACTTGTCTAATTAGATTTCTTACAGTTTTAACACTTACACTTAAGCCTATGACTTGAGAAATTTCTACAGCAAGTTAGATGAACCATACCGTCACAGCAATCTAAAGAAAAGTACTAAAAATTTGGGTTTAGATGGAAATTTCATTTTCCAGCAGAACAATGACCCCAAACAGAATAAAGAAAGTTTGTGAGAATAAAAATATTTTTTAACTTACATTAAAAATATTTTTTAGATAGAAACAGGTTTTCATTTACATAGCTTTAGTATTACGTTGATTACTAATTTTCATTAAAATATTTCAAGCAGAGCAACGCCGGATATATAAAATAGGTTTTAATATTATAAAAAAAAGTACTAAAAAAGGAAAGCGTTTTGTAAACAGACATTTTTTTTCTTATAAAAATTTAATCTGAGCAATATCTTTGATATAATGGAGGTTTAGTTTTGAAAAATAAACTTTTTGTTTCAAAAATAAATTTTTAAATATTTAATTAGCTATATGAATTATAACCCTTTTATAAAGAATATTGATTCCAACCTTTACACTTGATACAAAAATTAAAATATAGATACATAGACATTAAGCGAATTAATATCAATAACATTCACTAAAAATTAAAAATAATAATTCTATTACCAAATATAAATTTCATGTATATTAAAACCACCTTCTAAAACTGTGTAGAGTTAAATCTTTATTATGTATTATAATCTATATAAGACACATAATTTTTAAATCTAAATAAGTATACTAGAAAATAGCATAAATCCTGTTAATTCAGTATATACTGTATATCGGCCTGAATAATCAACTCTCCATAATCGATGATATGCTAACATATTCAAACCTAGGCCCTACTAAGATTCAGTAAATCAGTGAATTACTGAGGGGAACACACAGTTAAATATGGCTGACTCAGGAGTTTCTGCCCATATCATCCTTCCTTATCATAGATTTACGGAACAATTCTGCGATTGCATTTACGGCTGCAAACGCATTAACTCAGAAGTCAATTCAAACAACTAGTGTAAGAGGACATTTTTAAATTCTACTTAACACTGCATTCCGTGTGCATTTGTACTAGAATTATTTTCAGCTTTTATCAGTTAATTTCGAATAAATTAATAATTAATTAATAGGAATGTTTATGTTCTTGAATTAAGGTAAGTTTATAAAAATAAATTTTTATGATGACTTTAGTTAATTTAGAATAATTTATATATAAAAATGTTTGCTTTCTGTTTATGGCGTAAGATGAGTTTTCCAAGGAAAGTTTTACTAAGAAGTTAATACTTTAATTAAATAATTAACTAAAAAGTTATAACTTTAATTTAATTAAATAATAAATCTATGTAGCTCAAAATCAGCTATGTTAAATCATTTTCCGGCATTGTGATACTAATTTATATGGATTTATATAATTTCTTCTTTAACATGAAATAATCGTGAAACGTATGATTAATTGTGTCATATAAAACCTTTCCGTTTTATACACAAAGAAGACAGTTTTGATCTTCCTTGAAAATAAAAGTCAGTTTATTCGTCCATTACCAATCAAACAAAAAAAAAGGATTTTTTTCAAATGCTATCGAAAAAACAATTTCTACTTTCCCCTAAATGTAGCTTTTATATGTTTAAATTTATCCTTTATAAAACGATTTCAGATGATAACGTGCACGAAATATAGCTAAGTAAAATTGGAACAGAAATTTTAGGGTGTATTTTTTTCTCACTTATGCAGTTCAAATTTTTTTGTAGAAAAATATAATATGTATTCGGAATCAATATAAAAAGACATAAAATTACAGTTATAAATTTCATTGGCGTTTTACTTTATTCCGATCACTAATGAGAGTTATGTTTAACAAAAATCTTTGAAAGGAAAATATTTTATTGGATAATTAGCCATCTTTGGCAAATAGCATGTCCGCTAGGCATATTAATTGTGTTTCATATATATTAAAAATCTTATACAATCGAATGAAATTTATTAAATGGGTTACATTATTGAATGAAATTGAATTAATCTAACAGCCTACTATATGGTTAACCAAATGGTAGTTGGTATTAATGGCAAATCAAATGGTTAATGATAATTAACCAATTAATGCTAAACCAAAACTTCATTACTAAATTTCTAAATAATAATTTTAAAAAATGTCATTTTCCTTTCCTAGCTTAGGGTTAAGGGGGGGGGGGGAAATCTTTTCAAAATTTGTACAAACAATGAACTTTGTTTCAATCACATAATAATAATAATAATAATAATAGAAAGTGTTGTTAAACATGATGCATATTAATATTTTTTTAATTATATGAAAACTAAATTATTTTTATAGGAAAGTTAATTCTTTATAGTTTACGATAGAGCAAAAATCAGTTTTGTGCAGTAATATTTTTAAAAGTTATTTTAAAATAATTCTATAATTTTGAATATTTCTTAATTAATTAAATTTTCAAATCAATGAGAGAGGCTTCCCTCAAATACTGTCTGATAAAGACGCTATCCCTCTCTCCACCCTTTCATAAAATGGTGGACTTTCAGCAAGGTCATGAGCTTCATGAATGCTCAGATTTTTATTTTCTAAGTAAGAGATGCTTATTCCTGTATATAAGAGCTATGTGCTTTATAATATAGTAAAGAAAGCCGGTGCTTGTTTATTATAAAAACATGCTATTTGACGAAAAATAGTTTGGAAATTAAATAATACATAAATTCGTGTACTATCTTTGGCGATTAATCGCTGTGATTTGGTTAATGCACAAGTACCGAAAAAAATATGTATTTTGAAAGCATTTTCCGATCAATATAAGCCAAAATTTAACACATAACTACAATTGTAGTCACAAAATTATTCCATACTAGATCTTACTTATTGAAGTTACTGCGTTTACATGCATGCAAAAGTATAGACCGACCGATAGTCAATCTTTAAAAATCTGAAATTTAGTTACTAAATCTATATGTTAAATTTTATCTGTTTAGTTTTTTTTTTTTTTTTTTTTTTTTTTGTAGTCATCTTCTTAACTATTATATGGGCAGCCGGGCAGATAGAATTGTTCTGCATAGATTTCGTTCAAACTTTAATAGATATTCCAAACTTCATCTTTCTAGATCAAAGTTTTTTCAGTTATGCTCATAGACGGACAAACATTATTCCAAAAATATGTTTTTCGGATTCAGGAATACCTGAAAAGTGAGGACCCGTTAAAATCTCGAGTTCGATGATTATTATTTTATGAATATAATATGTGTCTCTATATGCTTCGTATACAAGAAAATGAAAATCATTCGGAGGTATATTTTCACTCTTCAAAATATATTTGTACCAAATTTATTTCCTCTAAGTTAAGCGTTCATCATACAAACATATGTATACATATATTCGCTTTTATTATTAAATAGATAATATCTGAAATGTCGTTTCTTGATGTTTACATTAGATTTTTTTTTTATCATATGATCTGAAACCTTCGCTCTATCATTCTTTAAGATGTTGGTTCATTTACTATTATTTAGGAGGTCGTTTGTAGTTTTAAATATTTGTGTATCTAGTCATGATACATAAATTGTTAAGTCATGAGATAAAGAGAATCCGCAAAATGGATCAGGAAAGTTGTTATTTGCATTAATAAATTTACAATGTTAAGTAAAAAATAACTTTTTTTAGGCGATGGCTTATTTTAATGAGAAAGTGAAAAGCTTTCTATGATGTATATGAACTATGGATATTGTATTAGAAAGAGTTTGAACCTGATACAAGAAATACCCGTCTATTAGGAATTTCGCAAATAGGTTTACGAAAAAGTTTAATGAACTTAGATAATCAAACATCAGAATATACTTTCTCCTCCATTGAAGCTATAAGTCAACAAAAGGGGAAAAATGACAAAAAAAAAATTAAGCTGGATTTTAAAAAAATAAAAAAATAAATAAATCCTTTCAACAAACCGAGAGTCGAAGACAGACTCCATTTGCCCTCGAGAAATATGAGGAATTCCCCACCATTTTCCCTATTAATCCTTTGATCTCCCTCCTTCCTCTATCAAAAGAGTTCCATCTGTGAGGTTGGCAGAAGATAGAATGCAAGTGAACGAGATATTTTAACAAGATGTCACAAATTTAGATTAAAAAGAAGTCGAAGCTGGAGGGGGGGGGATTCTCTTTTCAGCTCTTAACTTTTCAGTTATTGCAGTTATAGAAACATTTTAAATGAAAAATTCTTTGCTAAGGCGAGACAACAAATCCCCTTATTTGAATTGCCTTACTTATAACTACAATTATAATATTATTGAGGAAAAATGAAATATTCAACAGACATCCTCCCCCATTTCCACCTAATTTAGCTGGAAGGGCGATTCACGAATTCGATCGAGATTTTTATAATCTCTACAACTGTTTCCTTATATGTTCAAATCCGATTAAAGCTATTAAAATACCATATTCACATGGATAGAGCGCTTGCGCATATACATGTTACTATTGACAGAGGACTGGTTTTGAATTGAAGGAACCATTGTCGGTTAATATTTGCAGAAATTCTTCTAGAATCTTCTCGTGCAAACCTTTTCAAAAGATAGCGTTTCTCTTAGGAATATATCTAATTTATGAAGATAGGAAAAGCTAAATACATCAAATTTCTTAGTCTTTTTGAAGATTTTTAGGTAGATTCCTATAGGAAGATTATCTATTGCAATGGTTCTCCTGACAAAACTTCACTGATCATGGTACTTAGAACACAAAATTTGGATTTTACCTGGCTTAGAATATGTTTTTAGAAATGTAAAAATCTTGGACGAGTTCGTAAAGCGCTCATCTAGTTGAAAATGTGAGGAAATTGTGGGATTGAAATTTTCATTTCGCTATAACTTACTTAGTATTGAAAAAAGAAAAATAAATCCAATTAGCCTAACTAGCGCCACATTAAAACGAACAACTTTTGTATTTGAAGGTTTTCGATAACTGCAATATCTTAGAAGTTATGGGCTTAAAAGGGATTTTCAAGCCCTAATACTGATTGTTTCTAACATCAACAATTTAAGTTGCCAGCTAGTAATTTAGATGCAAAGGAATCTACCTTTGCTTTCCTGCTTCCCTAGAGAAAGTTTTTATTACATATGATCACAAAGATACAACTGTTTTAATACTTTTCAAAGTTAAAACTAATTTAAAAGTAACTTCGTAACTTTAAAGTAACTTAAAAGTAACTTCGTAACTTTAAACTAACTTAAAAGTAAATTTGTGACTTAAAACTAACTTGAAAGTAACTGAAAAGTAACTTTACAAAATTTCAACTGCTTAATCTAATAAAGATGTAACCACAGGAAAACGTTCTTGTATATTTTTTAATATATAGGTTATCCCTCTCCAACAGCATAAAATTGTGAACCTTCGGTCACATGATTGTCATGTATGTCTTTAGAGATCCAAATTGGATCGAACTGCATTTGACATAGGAACTGCATGATAGTTATATAAATTTACACATTGTAACATAGTATTGATTTTATTTCACTAAGATCCTACAAATATAATAATAAAATGTCATTTAAGTCAGGCCAATTTTTGGAGTTTATCTTCTTTTTAAAATTGGCATGAAAAGATTTGAGGTAACTTCCATTCATTTTCAAGCATACGGATCATTATGCATCTCATTTACTTTCTTAAGTTCGGTCGGCGGATGAAATTTAATGATACAAAATCAAAATTGGACCACATTTTAAGTGAAGTAAATAAAAAAATAGCAGGAAGGGTTCCCCAAAAACTTTCTTGCATATTCTATGAATGACTATGAATACAATGTATGCCTATGGCGAACGATAATTAAGAAATATGGATATTCGTCATGAATATAGCATTTTTACTCAATTTGTCGTAAGATATTCGGAGAGAAATGATTTATAGCATGCTGTTAATACAAAAGAATCCGGAAATCAAATATGTACTTTCAACGCCTTTTTTTCTACCGATTGAAATAACACTTTGACGTAGAACTACAACTGTAGTCAATAGATTACATGCAAAATTTATTTATGTATTATTTTAAATGTGTTTAGAAACAACATTTAGATGATAAATAGGTGCACAAAATAGTATTTAGCTTTCTTCATTTCCGTACTAACTCATATTGAAATAGCTGGACGGATACACTTCCTTCTAATATATTTCGTTTAAAATTTGACAGATATCTACATATTTGGAATAAAGATCATATATCAAATTTCACCTCAATAGATCAAAGCGATTTTGAATTATCGTGTTCACACACATAGAGACAAACGACCATAAAGACATAATTCCAAAAATCTACCCTCCTAATACAGGGAGGTATGAACAAAAAAAAAAACTCTTTAGTTCTAATTTTTAGACTATTTCAAGTTCCTCTTTCCTATACTTCTTATGGGAGAAAGAAAAAATCATATTTCTACAAAGCATATAGACCAAATTTCATTAATTTCTTTGATAGAACGTAGCTTTTTATCAGATTTGTTTATTCAGTTTACTTAAAAATGCAAAATATGTCATCAACTTGATAGATTTTCTATTCTTTTTTCCTTAATTTAGATTTTTAGTTAGTTTTAAGTAGGGTAAAAGATACGTTTTTTATTACCTTTTTGTGTTTCATCATACATCGTTTATACATATTAATACATCATACATAATTTAAAACGGTGAATTATTGGTTTCAGTTATACAAAATGAAAACAGAATGCACATTATATTCGACAATATTTAAGATTAAAGCTGACTTTCGGATAATTTAAGAGAAGAATAAATATTTCATATTGAATGTAGTCACAAAAATTGTATATTTTAAAGAAATATATAATTATATTTATTTAATAGCAAAGTATTTTTTTTAAAATTAGATATAAGCAATTCTTACAATTTCTGTTGAGTTTCATTTTTAAATATTGTTATTTGCATCTGAAATAAAGAATATATTTTTATTTTTAAAAAATAACATTCTTAAATTCATTATTATAATTGGAAAAAGATTTTTCTCCGTATTGTTTTTACAAGTGGCCATTTATTTTGAATGCTTAAACCCGGGCAAGATTTATATCAATTAAGTTATTATTTACTAAATAATAATTTATTTGGCTATTATGCATTGCAAAGAAAAAAATTTTTCCGTATTTTTCATTTTTCAAAAACTAGAGAGGCATAAATATCTACATAGCTCTGAAGTTATTACCAATAATTATAGGCAAACTAACGCAATTAAAAATTGCCCTCGCTAGAAATAATTGTTTACAAATTTCAGGAAAAGGAACAAAGCTAGCTAAAATAATGACAACCGACTAATGCCCGAAGAACAATAAAATAGATACAGATATTTTTTTTTCTCTTATCCCATGAAAATTAATTTCAATTACCATTACTAAAACATTCTTTCAATTGCGATTAAACCAATTAGTCCAAATTGTTTCAAATTTTCCCTTTAATTGGGTATCGTGAACACAAATCTTTCCACGCAGTTATTTATTAGTCAATATTGTAATTCTATTAAAACGCTCTTTTATAGGAAACTCAATTAACTACCGACCTTTTAGAAATGAGGTACAAAAATTAGCGTAATGAAGCATAATCCATTTGAACATCAAGATACAAATCTAAATGGAACGATACGAAATGAGACTTTTCAACACATTTTAATGACGTTATGGTTTTGTTTTCTTTCAAAAATGCTTTCATCTTCTTTCCCACAAAGAGTCACGATGATAAATGAATTTATTACATGTGAAAATGGACCACAAGTGAATTCGAGGTGTACGTAATTCAATCGAATCTGGCCAACGTTAAAGAATTAAACTAAAAAAGTGCATTCTTTACAACCCACCTGACTGCTATACAACGTATATTGATTTATTTGTCTCTTAATTACTGATGATCCAATGCTCAGTGAAAAGTCGACTTGACAGATTGTTGGAATCTAGGCGAGAACCAATAAACAATCCCTAGTACAACCTTAGTTGAATTAGAAGTAATTGATTTAGGGGGATAGAATTCGGTAATACGTTTAATAGCACTCAACAGGATGATTAAAAATTCAGCGCAGTTGTTAATAGAAGAGGTAGGAAACACAAAAACGCATATCAATGTAAGACTGGAAACACTATCTGAATATGCTATAAGATACACGAAAATGCTGAAATGGCAAACTATTGTTAACTGAAATCTTTTCTTCTTACTATTCGCAGTTATAAATCTTTCTCAGTGGCGGCGCATAAATTGATGAACTATTGGAATAACAAACGACATTTCAAAGACATGCGCATTGGTAATGGGGACTCTTGTGACAATGTCTTCATACCCTCCGTCTGGGTTTTCTTAAATTGATGTGCTTCCCTTTCGTAGTTAAACTATTAATGACTAAAACTCAATTTCAAATAGAATGTTGATAAACAGTATATTCCAGCTCATCCTTTTGATATCTTCTGTCATATTTTATTTCCTGACTTTGATATGTGTTGTGTTTTCTACATCTGTCAATTTTTATGTTGAATTTCATATCACCCTGAATATTTAAATCTGAAGTTAGAGTTTTACAGGCTTTTTTATTATTTTTATGTTATTAGAGGCATATACACACAAATGAAATCATTCAACGGTGATGAGACTGCTTTTAACTTTTCACACATTTTAAATCTGAGTTTTACTGCCTGCAATGTTCAGGTAATGACAACTAATTAGGTATCATTTTTTGTCATACAATGTCTGCTTTACCTATGTAAATGCAACTTTCAAGTTTATATTTGTATTTATTAGTCAGAGTCATCTTTATTTCATTATTATTTCTTACTAATCAATTTTTGTTCATATTTTATAAATGATTGTTCTTTATTTCAAACTATACAAAGTTGAAATATTTCCCCATAATATAAAATATCAAATTTGACATTAATCTTTTAATCTGTAGTTATAACACCTTTTCATGACGATAGCCCTACGAGAGAGATGTACTGAGGAAAAACTCAAAATTTTGAATTTTGTCCCGTTAATGAGCATAACGATTACAATTAACACCCCACTCTCTAAACTTCCAAGTTACATCAATATCGTCATACAAAACTTCTAATGTCAAAATTAACATGCATGTATCAAAATTAACTTACATCCATAATCATGTGTGCAACTTGAAGCGCACATTTGGTACATAAGGAATTAAAACTCTATTTCAAAATTCTATGAGCATGCATGAGACAAATGCATGTAAAAATTATTCACTGAAATCAAAGACAGTATTTCTTTGAGTTTAATACGACAATTATAATCATTTATGAAGCTTCACAAGAGAAAGGGCGTGTTTATCCGGTAAAATGCTATATTTAATATTTGGAGAAATGAAAAATTGCAAACTATTATGTATTTTCTAACATGTATACGCTGCATTAAATGATGAGTAACACTCTGTCCAGCAAAATTCCATATTTCTACTAGAATAACTCTCTAAATATTTCGACCTGCCCATATATGGAGAAAGCTTTTAGCAAATAAACTATTATGCAAGATACTGGAAACACCATGCTTAGAATTTCATATTTTGAAACGATATCATGTTTCTAAATAGTCCAAAATATAATCCTTTTAGGAAGTGTATCGTGCAAATCATCTAGATCAGCTAGGTTATACTTACATAATGAGATCCAATGACATAAAAGGTACAGGATTGCCATATTCGACATAAATGCTTTTAATGCCCTGATTTCTATAAACAAAGAGTAATTACAAAATATTCCTGAAGTAATCGTTGAAAGTTTCGACGATTACTTTCAGTTTTATGTTATAAATAACATTAACCAGTTTTTGTGCTAAACATGTTTTTAAACCTGTTTATCCAGGACATAAAACGCCCACATAACCCATCAAAAACTATTGAAGATTAAACTATTATAATTTATCTCAAATGGTACATTTTTTATGGCCTATATCTAGACACGAAGGAATTTATTTTCAAGTGAAAATATAGTTTAGATACTTTATTTTCTCGGATACTTTCGAGTGAACATTTCATTAGTGGAATGACCGAGAATTAATTCGTTTATAATAACATAAATCTACATTAAATGCTTCTACTGTAATGACAAAAAAAATGAACAGAAGTTTATGAACAATTTCGTTAAATATTTCATTAATATATTTTGCATTGTTTGAGTTATGAAATGCTTTTATAAAAATGGTATTTCGAATTTCATGACGTTAGAATTAAAATAAAATATGATGGTTATATTTAAAAGTGTCATATTACTAAAGAAAAATCACTTCGAATTCGGCACATGATTTACAGGTTTTTCAATATCTACGTTTTTGATGAGATTACATATTACAAGTCAAAAATAAATGTTCATATAAAGTTCTCGATCAGTAACAATTTCATTTCAATAACTTTTGATAAATTCTAGCAGTTTAGGTGTCATACTACCCAAGCGGAGCCCTTAATTTAAAATGGGAGATGATTCTTTATATAGTGATACATAACTTTCTGTTGTAATTGGTATAGTTCTTAATCCTTAGAAGCTCATAATGTAGAATACCACAATTCGTTCGTAAATTTGACAGCATATAATAACTATCATATCCATTACCATTGAAAGTAAATACTAGCTGTGACAATATTTTTTTTGTATTATAACTTATATAATGAAGGTAAAATACATTGTGTGTTACATATATCTTAGCAATATTGTTAGATTATTCCTTATTGTTTCATTGTTCTTTTTTAAATTGTTCTCCTTTTACCTATCAAGTTTATTGAGTCTCGTTGGGGATATATCATCCGTTTATCCACAGCATATCCGTTATTGCAACAAATTATATACTAGAATTAAAATATAAAGGGATCCATTAAATTAGATTAAAATACTAATTTTCGTACACAAGAACTGTGAATAGCCAAAGAGAGAATATAATCACCCGTAAAAGTAGATTTTGTTTATCGTCCGATTCAAGGCTCCAGGACATTTGTCATGAATTGTCTATTCTTCCACCAACTAATTGGTGAAAGAATCTGTCTAATTGTTGAGTTTGTGGCCTCTGTACAAGTCTTTTATAGCGGTATGTCATGAAAATAGAGGTGCAGGTTGCAGACGATCCTTGATGACACATCCAGTAGTCATTAGCTTTCATATGAAATATAAATTGGCGAAATCGGTACATTGGTTATTTTATTTAATGGATGTGACTGGAAAATTCTTTTAAGGTTTTCTTCCATAGAGAATGTATAGTGAAGTAGAGTTTCCGCGATTTCACAAGAAAATGGATGGAGGGTGAAAGCAGGTGGCCACTGATAACATATCTATGCGTCTTTAATTTTCATAAAAAAAAAATGGCATAATCGGTTTCACTCGTTATACCTGGGTACTGTTTTTTTAATTTTGCCAATTATTTGAAAATATAGAGATTTTAAATATACAGATGGTCATCAGTGAGGCAAATTGATTCTTTATTTCCAATAATTTATTTTATTCTTTCACCATTTGGTCATACGACTCTTATTACCCGACACAGTACAAACATTAATTATTGCAAATATTATTAGTTATGATTAAATTAGTTATTAAATTCTTATTTAATTTTTCAATTCATTATTATGTGTTATTTTTATGATAAATTAGATAAATGTTATTTTCCAACTTCAGTCGGTGATGTTTTGAAGATTTTTTTCACAGCTTCTGCTTTTTCCGTCCTCATACTGATAATACACAATTCCCTAGTCTCTTAAACGCGGTAATCATCTTTTTCAAGCCATTCTTCGACATAAGCCTTTTCGAAAACTTCGCAAGCGTAGATATTCTCACAAAGCAATTAAATCATTACTGGAGTTTTGATGAAACAATCTGTTCAGTAAAGCTCAATCTTTCTTCGCTAAACGCATTGTGTAGAATGATTTTACGGTTCTTACTACAAGCATTTTCAAATGTTCCTAATTAAAGTAACGACATTTCTACATTATATGGAAAGTGCTATCTGATGGTCAGAATTTAAACTATTATTATTATTATTATTTTGCAGATTCCTTTCCTCACGGTTCATATAATAATTAAACCGAGTTTCAATGAAATACGTCTACTAGGACTCTACATAGGTCTGAGTAGAATCACATTAACCATAATCATCCTGTATAATGGACAACAAATAACATTTATTTATCAGTCAGATTTTCGGATTTTTTTTTTATATTCCTTAATACTCATCCAGTACGATAATAAAAAGAATTGAAACAAAAAGACAAGAAGAATTAAAATAAAATTTCAATTCATTCTGAGATTGTGTTGATTATGAGTAAATAATTTGTTTTCTCATCTCGACTGTAGGATTTTTTTTTATTGTGAAATTTCCAAGCCAAACCTTAATAAATTGTGAATCATACCAAAAATTTAAGAGTTTACTAACACCAAATTAATATAAGGTTCTTCAATTTTTTTAAATTAAACCAAGCAATATTATATGCAATGGTCAAAAAATACCCATACTATAAAAGAAATCTTCACAAAGTCGTCCAATTTTAATAAAAATTAAATTGACAGTGTGATTTTGTAAGCATTTCAAAGTTAATTTACAACGAAAAATTCTTTACTCTGCATCCTCAAGATAATAATAATAATAATAGCTACTGTATTATGTCATTTTAAAAGAAAGAAACCTGGATTGTAATTGATGTGTACAAGGTTCTTTAAATTCTTTAGAAGACGACAAATCAATTTTTGGTTTCATCAGATTAAATTATGAGAAAACGCTGAGCTTCTAATTCTATTAATTGGACTGACGGTAAAAAGGATTGCTTAATCTTATTCAACCATGGCTACGTTTAGAGAAGAAACAATTTCATGACCCAATTTTTTTTCCAGAAAAATTCCATAGGAAAATAATAATTTGTGGAAGGTATAGATTCTTTTAGAATTGAAAAATTGAAATTCATTAATGTTATATAATTGCAGACGCTGTTGTGATACATTTCTATTAATAAATTTTGAAATAATTTGGATAATTATTAAATCCCATTTAACGTGTAACTAAAGAAAATATAACAGAAGCTTACAGACAGCTTAAATAACATCGGCCAAATAAATTTTTCTCTTTTGTTCCTTGAAATATATGGCGTCGTGAAACTTTCATAACATCTTTTTACACATCACGTATTTTTCTGCTCTATAATCTTGGAAGTTCCGCAGCATTTCTTTGCTCTTGGTATAGTAATTTTTGTAGTAGTAAAGATTTCTCTTTCGTCGGAGTAATGGTTAAATCCTGAGACTGAAAATGTTTTAGAAATCATTTACACCTTTCCATATACTCCATATATTGTTTAACTTGATTTGTTTAATGTCTGTAAAGATAGAAACGTGTTTTTTACTAATTTCTTGATGTGCTAGTGTTTTGAAACTCCTAAGTATTTATTCCGCAAAAGTTATATGTATCATGATTGCTATCTTAATTTGATTTGTTTCATGTCAGTAAAGATGGAAATATCTTTTTTGAAATTAATTTCTTGATGTTCTAGCGTTTTGAAATTACGAAGAATTTACTGCGCAAAAGTCATATGTATCATGAATGCTATCAAAGTTTCAATTTGTTTGAAACAAATTTATCTACGTCTCATGTTTTCTAAATTTTTGTATTCGTCTCGAGAGGTTACATTAAAAATTATTTTTGCTTTTTAATATACAGACAAAATTGTTTTTAAAAAAAACTGTAAGCTTTTTTTACTAAAAAAAAACTTTTTTTAACTAAAAGAAAATTGAAATAAAAACTTATGCTCATAATTTTTTCCCTTTCTATTCAACTATATATATTTCTCAAGAAAAAAAGAATAGAAGTTTTACTGTTGATATATTATAAAAAGGTCTAATAAAAATAAACCAATGTACTTCCTAATAACATCACAGAACTAAATTAACTAACACAAAACCGCACAGTGAATCAGCTAATAAAATTGAATATTTATGAATAAAGAACATTATTATCAATCAGAAATTACCAGATAGGAAAATTCTTCAATAAATTGAATCGCTGTGTTGTGCATTGATACTTTTACTTAGTCTACTAATACTTTTTATGTCAGTACTTTAATTAAATTTGATTTTTTCTAAATATAATCAAAAGATCTTTGTAATTTTAAATTATACATCTTTTAATAATGTTAAAAGATGTATGATTTATAATTATACATCTCCATATATTGTAAGATATAAATATTAATTCTGAGTATAAATCAGCATATTAAAAATTGTTAAACATATCTTAGAAAGCAAATAAAAAATGAAAAGTGTAAATGTATCTTTTGAAGGCATATATAGAAGTATACAGATTTCAAGCTCAGTATTAGGTAATTAATATAGAGCATTTCTAGATCCAAATTGCATTTTCAATCAAAATCCCAAACACAAAATCCGTGGAATTTGGAAGTCTGTTCTGGATTGGAGGATCACGAATTTGAGAATTCTTACCACCAAAGGATTCGTCTTGTACCTTGTTTTGATACATTCAAATCCGTCAGGGTCAAGCATTCGCTGCTGTGTTGTGATAGTTTGGAGAAAGGAATGTCAGCCTAGGTATAATCTGCATCAACTGGAGTAGAAATGATAAAAAATCATGAACCCAGAGCCAAGAACAGATCGCTTTTATTTCCCAAAGCAGGATTTTAATCTAATTAAATGAAACTTACTGAAGCAGATGAGAGACAAATTTGTCCTTAAATTGCTCAAACCTTCGCATTATACTTATTTCTGCATCCTATATTTTTTATAAAGTATGATTAAATGTTCAAAATAATAGGTGTATGCCTTATTTCGAGTATAAATCTGAACTATTTCTCAGGAATCCTCTTTGTAAAACTGGTTTCATAGCAAGCATAGTTTTCTCACAGTGAAATTGACTATTCACAAACAAGCATATATTTTTTCTTAGTAGTAGGAATGAAATGGTATAATTTTAATGATATCGTATAAAATGTCATGAACGTATATTTATAGGTAAGAAATACGGATACTACTTTCGCTTGGAAGGAAAATATATTCACAAAAAATTTGAAAATAAAATAGTGTCTAGACCTGTAAAAACAATAGCAAAACGTTTCCTCAAGTACAAATAAATATATTTGAAATTTTCTAGGAAATTTAAAGTTATATATATATTATTTATTTGTTCATATTTAGAGTGGTCTATGTTTGTAAAAACATGGAAATGTTTGCCATATTAAAGAAACCCTTTCAAATATCTTGAGTCAACTTCGAATGATTTTTTCCAAGAAAATTAATAAAATATATTTATAAAGAAATGGATTCATATTCTAAGTAAAAAAAAAGAATTGAAAGATTGATATTAAATAGTTTTATAGAAAAAAAAATTGTCAGTGGACTCTATTCAGGTTTACGCGATGTGTGGCAAGTTTTCAGCAACAATTAAATTTTATAAATTCTTATTCACTTTACAGATATAAATAGAACACGATGACGCAATAAAACCTAATATAACGTGCAGATTAATGTTATGAAACACTGGAAACCATGTAGTTTTTTACTGTAATATTGCATGGATATTTTCAAGATACATAGTAAACGTGCAGCATCAATTTAATTTCAGAATCTCTTGTAAATTTTACAGATAAAAACAGAATGCGAAGTTACAATACAGTCTAATATTTACCTCTTGTGACTATATTATCACATGGATTGTTTATAAGATACACAATAAATATTCAGCATTAATTAAATTTTAGTTCTTTTCACACTTTACAGTTAGAAACAGAACGCGACGTTGTAATACAACAAAATATAACTTGCAGATTAACATTAGAAAACACGGGAAATTATGTAGTTTTTAAATATAATATTGCATGGATTGTTTACAAGATACACATCAAATTTACAGCAAAAATTAAATTTTAAAATCTATTATACATCTGACAGGTAAAAAAAGAACATGGTGTTATAATGTGTAATTTGGTGCAAGAATGCATTCGAAGCCATTAATGTCATTGCAATGCGGCATCATGTGAATTAATTACATTTCGCAGAGTAAATATGCAGGTTATGAAATCAACTCAATCTGGCCTAAAAATTTCATTTTCATTTTGATCTCATAAAAAAAATCTATAATTTCGTATAATACTTTACAGTATCATAATTTTTGTGCACTGTCGAAATATTGCGGAAACTGCTCTTTTGAGGAAAGTAAGTTAATTTCATTAAAAGTATTATACATAAAGTATTTTTCTGCGATATTTTCTCATTCCATAGACTACAAATTTAAAAAAATGAATTTTTGAATAATAAATTGATTTTCCTAAATTATTGCAGGATATTTTATAAAAGAAGTCGAATCATATATTTAAATTCTACGCTGATAAAGCTCTAATTAAATTCGCAATGCTCCAAAGTCACCGCACAAACTTCCATTTGTCTTTATATCTTTATTCAAATGAAATTCATTATTTTAATTGAAAATTTTAACTACTATCATAATAAATTAATATAAATGACTTAAAATCACAGAATATATCGTGATTAATTTACGTAAAATTCTAATAGACAAATTTAAGTAATTTTGAGTTATTAAGCAATTACTTTTCACATAATGTGTGGGAGGGAGCTGTGGTTTAATGGAAAGGTCTCGGGTTCAGAACCGGAGGGTTTTAGGCTCACGACCCGATTTCACGGAAGAACCGTAGTGTAAATAGGTCTGGTGCACGTTAAATCCGTCGGAGCCAAACGTCCTCTTACTGATGTGGTGTGGAAGCTTGGAGAGGGGGTGCCACCTCAGGTGTCATCCTCGCCGTCTGACCGCAGTTCAGAATTACGAGGTTCATCCCAAAATTGCCCTAGTGTTGCTTTAAAATGAGACGTTAATATAACTAACCTAACCAAATAATGTTTGTTGTGATTTGGCTTGCATTTAATAGATCAGTCTCAAATTTTAAAATTGCAGACATTTTAAATATTATTTAAATTTTAATTTCTGAAAAATATTAATTCATATAAATTACTTTAAGAAATGTTTAAAAAAGATTTGAAATATACATATACGAAAGACTGTGGCAAGTTGAGGAGCGGGGACAAGATAAAGAATAAGTTTATGCTCATATTACTTAACCCTTTCTATACTGAACCGGTCCAATCGGCCATATAAATTCTACCCTGGAAGAGGCCGGTTTTTGCTTCAAACGAGAAGTTTCGAATGTAAAACGATCTGCCACCAAGGAGGCACTCTTTTTACACATTGCGCTCTTTTTGAAATAAAAATTGCTTCGACATTATAGAAGTTGCACTTTCAGTTGGTTGTATCAGTAACTTAAGTGTTAAACTTTACTACCTTATGGATACTGCTCCCTAATGCTATGCACTAAGAATCCACATGTGCAACCATTTTGTTTCTTATTAGATAGTGCTTGTATATTTTGACTAGCATGTTGCATATTTCAAGGTCTGCAGCTTATGATCACCCTGGCTAGTAAGGAATACAGTTGGTTATTCTTTGTTATATATGACTAGCTTAGATAACACATATTTTACAACTTTGTATTTGAATTTTTGTTTTTGTTAAACCACTAAAACAAATCAAAGCTCTTTAACACTTCCGATCGGTTTAAGATGACCAAGGTAAGTTAACGCCCTGGTGTTAAATACAGTGCTTCTGTTTGGAATTTATATCCATTTATTACTTTTTTTAAAAAATTTTCTTGATTAATATGGTTTACAGGCTTCTTCAAACCATTTTGTAAATCTCGTAGATCTTTAGGTAACACCTTAATAATCTCATCTTTGGAATATATGCCAATTCCAGAGGAAACATGCAAGGCACAAGAAGAACATTTTAAGCAACAAAAACAAGAGATTCGGGATGCAAAATAAGTTGTTACTAAGGAATTGAAATGTGTTTCCAGTCACTCATGACGTGATCTGAAACTTCCTAATTAAAGTACAGTGGAGTTTCTGCATGATGTGAGATTTATTTTGAACCTCCACCCCTGTCCATGAGAAGACTAGAATAAACATTGCTAAAGCTACACATGTTAAAAGTATGATAAAACGTAGGAGGGAAATATTTCATATTTAATAGTAAAAAACCCGTTTTAAGTTACATTAATTTACTATCAGCTAGAGTTACAAAAATAATGATTCTTTTATTACATACTAATCCAAAATAATCGTACTTAATGGTGTTTCATTAATTAGTTTACTGACACCTCTTTTAAGAATAAAAACATACTCAGCTTTTATCAGGATTTTCATCTTGCTGCGAGGTCAAAATCATCTTGCTCAAATAATGTAAAATGACATTTTTACATTATTTTTTTTAATTGTAAAATAGTACTGATTATATCAAGATAAAAATTTATTAAACAAGGTGCAATACCGGAAGTGGCCATTGAGTAATGAAAAACAATTTATCTTAAAATCTGAATTTATTAAAAATGGTCAACTATTAACATCATAATATCACCCTGGTTTACCTATATATACTATTTATGTATTTATTTATACACCTACATTTTATTTATGACATTGCTCATCTAGAATCTAAAATAAAAAAGAAGTAAAAAAAAAAAAAAACAGAAGAAAAAACTTCATCATGATGCCTTTAGATCACTGTATTGAAATCAGAAATGCTTCGGTAAGATAAAGAAACCCATCACATAATAATTTTCTCTGTGCAAATATGCTATGTTCCAAGTCAAAATACGTGCATATTTCACATGTTACCTGGATTTTATTTGTATATTTAATGACCAGAAACCAACTAACCGAAGCCATTCTCATTCATTCACTACAGAGGGGCCATCTCTACATAAATTCAAAGCAGCCGCGTACCAAAAATCACCTGATAATCAAACGCTATCCATTAATGGAACACATAACTCTAGAAAAGCGTGGATGCGCTAAAAATTTATTAGAGAACACTCCCTTTGTTAGAGAAACACGTGTTTTTGATAGTTGGGCTATCATCATCATAATGATCATCAGCTGGGGGGAAACGTCGGGCTAGAAGGGGGGAAACAAAAAGCTGGAGGGGATAGTAGGAGGATTCTGATGACGGCGGTCAGAGGTAGATCGTTGAATTCCGAGTCGAGAGGTGGGGGAAGGCAGATTTTACGTGCTTTGGTTCTTTAAGTTACCTTCTCTCGTCCGCTGTGTGCCCCCTTTGTCCAATGACGTCACGCAGTGCCTCCCCGTCCCCTTTTCATTGAAATCGGGAAGGGAACAGTTCTTAAAATGGTATTTCCCCATTCTGCTGCAAGATGGTCCCACGCACCGTGGCGCGAGGAAAGTTCCAAAATGCAGACCCATCAGACTGATACTCGACTTGATTAGTCTCGTTTTGGCAAAGGGCGGTGATGCCGAGACCTTGATAAATGGAATATCTGTTGACGCCCCCGCTTTGTATTGTGCATGTGCAGTAGACAGAAACGGTAGGACATACGCACATACACGTACTGGGATTAAACTGTGGAGGGAGGGGAGGGAGGAGCAGAGTTGTCCTGATCTGAGATGAACTAGTAACGGGAATCCTTTCCGAGGGTATGCAAAAAACTTCTTGGGAGTAAATTCACTTTTTTTAGAATAAGAAACACTACTCAATGCACTAAAATATCTAAGAATGTTCACTGAGAGATTCATTCGCTCAGGAAAAACCTGGTTTTTCTTACAAGCTCCCTTTCGAAAGATTTTAACAATGACAATAAAAGAGTGATAACGAGTTTCTGGCAATATTTTAATGGCAGTCATTCGTTTATGTATTATTTTACAAATCTGTACAATATTTAAAAAATGCAAAATTTTCTTATTGGATTATGAGTATATTATGAAAAATAATCATGGTTCTGTGTTTATTTCCAAACTACATATTGGACGAGATTTTGCATAGTTAAAAAAATTATAAAAAATATTAGAAACATTTTGCCATTTATTTTTCAAGCATTTTACTGGGTTTTAAAATTATAATACTTCCATAATTCACTCATCTGCCAACTCTAATTCAATGAATACAACCGTAAAAAAAGCACGTCTTCCAAAAAAATACAAAACAAAGCACAAACTTCATTATATAATGTTCATTAAAATGTTATAAAATATCATACAAACATTTAAAAGGGCAAATAAAGATTACATACTAATACTAACTTTAAAAAATAGAATTAATTTTTTGCGAGCAGAATTTATGTTCCTTAAACAGTAAAGAAATGAATTAATACCAATCCTTCAATGAGAAATTTTTGCAAAGATAATAGTAATATAAAAATAGAGAATTAATTAAAAAATAGCATAGAATTCCATCAATTATTAAATAAATAGCATCTGTTGAAAATTGATATCCGATATACTGGATACCAGGTGTGAAGGAATTGAAAGCCAAAAATTATTTTTAGAGATTATTATTTTTTTTTTTTTGGCATAAAGAGATGTAAAACAAAAAATTTCTAATTTAGAATATCATATGATTGTCAAAAAAATTTAAATAGCATAAGAAATATATTATTTAATTTCTGAAATAAGCAAAAGTTATGTTTGGATTCAGTATTTAAATATTGATATTTGACTAATAAATAATTTGGAATTTTATTTTTTTTTATCTTCACACGTTAATAAAACAACTGTAAAATCTTCATAAAAGAACAGCTTTCTTATTCGCTGATTTAAAAACTACAGAATATAATGAGACATTATATAAACATGCTAAATTTTAATTTATGATATTTTTCGTAAAAAAAAATTTCACCAAAATGTAGAATTTCAGAAAAAAAATCAATTAAATTGTTTAAATACAAAAATCAATGTAGCTTTCAAAAGAATGAGCGTTGAAAAATATTCAGTAAGTTTTATAAATTGTTCATAAATTAGAGTATTGAATTTTAAAAAATCGTTTCACCAAAATTTGAATTCACTATGTAGTCACCTATGTCGAAATTGAAATTTCAAACATAATGAGAATGAGTACATGCAAATCCTAAAAATGAAAACTCCTAATTTGTATATATTAAAATCATTAACATTGTTTATTATTCGAAAGAAAAATCAAAATAAATATAATCAAAGTATCAAACAGTTAAAAAATAAACACTGCAATTAAAAATTATTTCCAGCGTTTAAGGATGTTTTCAAGATCATTTAAATTAAGCTAACGAATAAATAAAGCAGAAAATATCAATAAAGATTGTCAAAATTCAGGGAACCTATGCGAAATGCTTTTTACTGATTTCTTACCTGTCACTTCTCTTAAGCAAAATGATTTCACACGTGACATAATTTTTGCATTTCGGTTTTTCTTACTCTTAACTCTTTTGTTTCTGAACGCGAAAACTCAGAGATAATCTACTTAGAGAAGGCAGAAGAGTAACCTTTTAAAATATTTCCCCATCCATTCCGAAAGTAGAAAGGGAAAGGCATAAATAAGGGAGGAAAAAAAATGAAATACGTTCCTTTAGTTTCTATGCTTCCCACCTTCTGTGTCTTGCCTAACAGTCCAGGTTATGTGGATTTATTGAAGAACGAAATTTCGTTTCTACGAATTGGCAGATTGTACCACGTGGCGCTCCCTCATAACCACCATCTGCGACTCTCGTAAACAGGACTTTTTTTTTTTTTTACCTTCCATCTTCATCCACTACAAAGATTACAGAAACATCGAACGTTCCATATTAATGCTACCCCTCCACTTCTCTCTCCACTGACGTGCTTTTCTACCACTCTTCACTAGGGGAGAAATACTAAAAAAAGTCATGAAAAAAACTAGGTGAAAAAAATTGGTATTTTTTTTTCTCCCTTTTAGATAGTCAGTAGGAAAGGAAGAAAAGTGTCCGCCTGGAATCAAAACCTCGTTGCTCATGCTGCAACCTTATGCAAATGATGCTTTTGTGTTCTTCTTAACTCAGGATACCAGTTGGTGGGAAATGGTGAGATTAAAAAAAAAAAAAAAAATAGAACTGCGCTCCCATTCGAAACGTTCTTCATGGCATTACATTATTCTGTTCGAATTCTACCACAAATCACCATATAATAGAAAAAAAAAGTGTCCAAATTTGCAGTTCTACAGGAATGCTTCTATAAAATGAGCAACTGTGACCAGTGCAGACTTTTCAATAACTCTTCTATTTCAAAATGTTGCACCAAACTTATTTTACATGTTCGAAGGTTAGGATAGAATAGAGATGTTTTGGGAAATGGTTTTAAAAAATAGTAGAAATGGTGTACAGGAGACCACAAAGTTTTCCTTTCGAATAAATATGCATCAATTTGAAAGAAATAGATATGTTCTTTGAGATGGATTCCATAAAATACGAAAAACAAATTATAAATATATAAGGTAGAAAAATAATATAATTGAAGCCGTAGGGAAATTCCAAATAAAAATTAATTTACTGATATTATAACGGTATAACTAATCAGAAGAGATAATATCTCATTTGATAATCACTTTTAGAACCTCGCGTTTCACTTTTGTTGCCTACCTGGTCTAACGTAAGTAGTCAAGTCAATGAGTCATAGGCTTCGAAGATCTAGATATCACTAGAGACAGAAATCTGATTTTAACTCCATTATATTATGCTACGTTAACTTCTTGAAAGACTTTCAGAGGGGAACTAGCCCGCATTTGTGTTTCGATTAGAAAAAACTTTTATTTTTTATAATCAAAACGGTCAAAATGAGAAATTCGTTTTAAATTTCGCATCGGTTAACCAGTTTTTGAATAGGAATGGTTAAAACTACAGAGTGAGGATATTACACATAACCTTCTGCCTCCGATGAACGCTTTACAGACCTGCAATATCTTATATTTAAAAATCATTTGCAGAAATTGTTTCTTAATTTCGAAATAAAAGTAAATAACTCATGCCCCAGTGATTATAGCTATCTAAACAGTGTTCTGAATAAGAAGTGGAAAATTCACCGAAAAATTCTAACCGTCTGATGATATTGATTTATTCGAGGAAAAGAAGGGAGTGAAGAAGTTGTATTGAGTTTCTAGGAGCAATGTCCAATAGTTTGGGGCACTTAAAAATGAACAAAGTATTAATTTTAGATATTGAAGTTAAATTGTATAAAAATTACTTTAGTGTAAAACAGTTTATAAAAATATACAAATTAGAAAAATGACATAAGAATCGATAAACAAAAATGCAAATAAAATATAATGGAGCAATAACAAAAGAAACTCAAAGCTTGCAATTGTGAAAGACACACACAAATACTGCCAAACACAATTGCACGTGTAAAAATCTGTCATATAAAAGGCGGAAAATTGATTTTAAGCAAAAAAAAAAAAAAAAAAAAAAGCACGAGTATCATATAACAAAAAACATAAAAACGGGGGAGGAAGAGTAATGAATTACATAACCATAAGCCTTGATAATGTTCGGGGCACTTAACCTTATTTTGTCTCATAGAACACTCAATTAAGATCCTGGACTGTTCAACCAAATAAATTTAATAAGTTTTGCCTGGGTCCAAAGAATTTATTTAACTTGGGTGCAAGAAATAGAAATTTGGTGATTAAATTATATTACACATTGTTTTATATAGATAAGATATTAATGAAAAAAATTTGTTATACGTAAGATATTAGAATGATAAGATTAGAGACACCAGAGTTTAAAGTTCTATTTTGAAGAGAGGGTTTAATTTCACTGCCCCCCCCCGACTCCCCCGGCAGTTTAACTGATAGCTAAGAGTTTCTTGTTACTGTTCGTTTCAGTATCCTGAGACGACCATTTTCAACGATTCTATCTCATTACTGGTTGAGATATATATGGATGAGCGTATTTCCAGAATTCTTCGTCATTCTTTAACTCTGATTTGCGCTTGTTAAATACTTTTCGTTCACTTTTTTTTTCACGTCTATATGAGTACCGTGTCGTTTCTGAGTGTATTATTTTATCAGTCCATGAGTAATCAGGGTTTATTTTATTGTTAAATGTAAACATCTTTTCTCCCACTCCTATTTTGAAGAATTAAACATATCCTAACGCATGCTCAAAAGTGCGGAGTGTTTTAGAATCAGTTGGCAAACAATATAGACAAAGAACTGCATATGTTTTTAAAACAATGAACATTATAAATAATCCACAACTCTATAAACAGCATTTGTATTTCTTATCACTGAAGATAAATTCTTGTCTACATTTTCTTAGAATTGCTAAGAAAATATATTTTGTTCCCCGTTTCTTCAATATACAAGTTAAAACGCAAATTATGAGCAATAATTCCTATTATAGACAAAATGAAGAAAATATGTGGGTTGAAATTTCTTCTTTCATACTGA
The DNA here is from genome assembly GCA_026543865.1 of Argiope aurantia. Taxonomy (NCBI): domain Eukaryota; kingdom Metazoa; phylum Arthropoda; class Arachnida; order Araneae; family Araneidae; genus Argiope; species Argiope aurantia. Next base: position 234,958 of record JAPMOR010047542.1, on the reverse strand, counting down.
TTCAAGTTTTCTAGAGATTATTTAAAAGCTATTATTTCGTTGTTTAAAAACCTAAAACCATATACTAAAAAGAATGGAATAATATGAAGAGAGATGAGAATAGGGAATAATATGAGAATAGGGAATTATCTTCGTTTCACATTAAATGGAAAATACTAATGCTCCTATTATTATATTTAAAACAAAAAATAGAGCCCATTTAATTTTGAGCAAAATAATGGATGCATCTTTCCTTTCTTAATGCACCTACTCAATAAAAATAAGCTTTATCATGTTGAAAACTGGGGCTCTCCAAATCCTTCATTTTTTTAATTATTTCATTTTTTATGCTTATATATTTTGAGGATTTATTGAATATCGGAGCTGTTGAATTTATTTGATTGCGTGGTGCTATATTGAATATAGCATCGTAATAAAACAAGAATATTCTATTACTATAATACACCATTTTAATATCTTTTCCTTTTGTGAGTGGAGATGAAATTTTATTCTATTCAAGCAAGATGATATTATGTCTTGTAAGAGCTCCAATCTTCCAATAATACAAACAAAACGTTTCAAGAAAAATAGCTACATTTAATCACTTTTTACATTAATCTTATGTAGATAGGTGTTTACTTGATAATTACAGTATGTGTGTTAATATTTCATTTGCATCAAGATATTCTTATAATATGTTATAAATTTGACCTGTTTAGCATATGATTACTCAATAATATTAAATGTATATGGAATGTTAAAAATTAACATTTTATTATTAACACATTTAATTAGTAATGACAAAATTAAACATAAAATCAATTAATTGATGTAGAAATACGAGGTTGTTTCTTCAGGTTGAAACTTCCCATAACATAAAGTATTTTCTCTGCTGATAAAATAGTTTTCCTATTTTTCCCAAAGATAAAATTACCATTTCGAAATGCAAAACAAGAAGGAGGGGCATAAAACCACCACAGCAGAGATGATTATTTATATGTTTTATTTATTTTTGAGTTTTCATATTTTTTCAGATTAAACGAACATTTTATGTATCTTGTTTCTTCCATAATTAATTCCTAATATTTCAAGAATTCTCCACTATTCACAATCTCCACAAAGTTGTTACCATCGTACAATATCGTGATGATATCTTTGTACTGTTTTGTGCTGTAAACTGTACAAACAGGGATACTGGTAGACACGTGGATTGAATTGGAGTACCATTTAGATATATTTCTTATTCGCATATATTGTAATATGGTTATAGAATATACAAGATAAATATTTGTAACTCTTTGTGATCAAATAGATTTTCTGTATGTGTTTGTTTCGAGTTTTTATTTTGTAATTTTAGTATATAGCGCCATTTATGAAAAGAATTCAGAACTAAATAACTTTTATTCCCCCCCCCCAAAAAAAAATGTGTACAGAAAGAAAAATTTTATTGCACATTGAAACTCCTTATACGAAATAATCAATTTTATGTTTAATTTTAAAATATGTCTGAAACTTTTAATGCACCTTGTATTTTAAAGTGAAATGTATTAGGAGTCTGTGATAATTCTACAGTTTCCATGCACACTTTTTTGTTACTTAAAAGTGTTATAAATCTCGCCTCATTGACAAGGGTTTATACACAGAATACATTAAATTATAAAAACATTTTAGTTGAACTAATAATATATAAGTTTTGAATCACTGGGGGGGGGGGGGAATTTAGTCCTGAGTATAAAAACTACAATTCATTCAATGATATCAAAAGTCATTTATACCATTTCCTTACATTTAGAAGTAAACAACGCATCAGAAATTCCATTAGGATAAGTTAGGTATTCTTTTAAGAAAACTACAAGTTACTTCTTTACCTACCCTTATCTTGTTTCTTAAGAAATTGAAAGTTGATATTAAGTCTCCTTCAGAAGGTACATTCCGAGTCAAAACTTATACGTGCGCCAAATAAATCTCGGAACGCAAAATAAATAAGCAGCGAATTCAGAGAACGAATCTCTAAACGTTTCTAGTAAAATTGAAACTAAAGTTGATACGTAAAATATATTTATAAAAAAACTTTTTCCTCGAAAAGAAAGAGAAATAAAGACGAATGGTAGTAAACAAAGTGAAATAATGCCGCCGTTTCGGTAAAAAGGATACATACATTTGCATTTTTTCTGTACCATGAGTCCGCTTTCATTTCATCTCGTTAGCGGTACAGAGAGGGAGCAGTAATCTTGTTTCCTTCATGCTGGCGGAAACAAAACATTAATTTGAGCTCTATGAAAGAAGTTCTGTGCTATCGCTTACGAGGCTAGAAAGGCACTGGACTTCTTTCTGAGCTAAAAGAAGCATCCGAAAATCATTGTTCAGCAGGGTGTTCACACCCGCTCACAGCTGAAATGGAGCGAAACAAACAAATAAAGAATTCCTAGACACAGAAAGTAATTTAAAGAGTTTTTCCCTTAGTATTTAATCTTTGTCACATTTCTGAAACATTCGTTGGCTTTAATAAATAGAAATACGATTCTGACTTTTGGTAATGCTTGACTTCTAAAGATCATAAATTTCCATATCGGAATTTCAACTTGATGAAAATCAGTTCTTGTTATTTATAATCCAGAAATTAAAAAAAAAAGAGTTCTTTGAATTCATGATGCTGTAAATGAGATTTTGTTCTAAGTTAATCAATAAAGTGTAGCAAAAATGGTGAAATTTAGTTTTTAATACATAATTTAAATATTCAACAATATACCTCAAAACTAATTATTACTAAGTCATTAATTAAGTCACTAATTATATTTACTTCCATTCTCTAATAAATGTATCGTCTTTGTTTACTGTAGGATTTTCAAACTATGTGACAATG
>JAPMOR010047542.1:220387-232106 GCA_026543865.1 Argiope aurantia | reverse complement strand
TCCTAGGAAGTTCTTTATACAAAATAATTAAAGATTTAGGTCCAATATTATAAAATATTTAAATATCTTTTTCAAATTTAATATAAAAGTGGAAAATTACTTATATAATGTATCGATATGTTGATTTTCGTGAAATGTCATTTCTATTTTTATTTCTCTGAAGTTTGCTCTTTTTAATAAAATATTACCGTTTAACCATTAAGTAAATTATTGCTAATAAAAACTAGCTAAATTATTATTAATAAAAAGCAGCTAAATTACTGCTATTAAAAATTAACTAAGTTCTTGCAGTTTAATCTTAACTAAACTGTTATCGTTTAACCAAAATACATTAATATCATTGCTGTTAGAACTAATTATTATTAAAACTCATTACCATTAAATCTAAAGAATTCCTATTAAAATTATTGCTATCAAATTTAAGGTAGTACCATTGAAAATAATCGCAGTTATAAATTATTTCTGATTATATAAACATTGGATACTATGCTATTGGTAAAATTTGTGTTCAACATATCAAACCTTTAACCAATTTTATTATTTTTCTATCATTATCATGTTTGATCAATGATGTTTTTAGCATTCATTTATTAAATCATTATTATTGAATATTGTCATGGAAGTATTTTAAGTAATGACGAAGCAGTTTCATCCTCCCTCTTTCAGCAAAATTCCAAATTCACACTCTCTTATTATCTAAAAGCTCATCGATGAACACATTCCACATTAGCTTATAATAACAAAATCTGAATCAAAATCGATCCGACTTCTGTAAGCACGTTCTTCAGTTACTCTGGTGCTATAACTAATACAAATTCTTTCTAAAATTACTATAACAACCTTTGCCCCTATGATTAGCATTCCTAGCTCGTAGTTATATTCCTCCAACAACAGAAGGAAACTTTAATTGGGAATAATCGATTCAATCGTAATAATAAATTTTTCGATAATTAAAGATACTTGAATCTTTTATAGTTTAAATTTCTCTATTAGTTACATTTACAATTTATTCCTTTTCATGTTCGAAATTAGATAATTTTTTAATATAGCAAATAGTTTGACATCAGATTCTAAGACCCACCATATTGACGACAAATAGCAACGCAATGACGGGGAAACTTCCTTGTGTCGTTATAAAAGTTCAGAAAAACAATGCCGGTATCAAATGCGTTCGTCTTATTTGACCGAGGTATAAAACAAAATCCTGTTTTATGAGTCGTTTCAAAATTTTGAACAACAACTCAGCTAGTTTTAGTCCTTATTTTATATAAATTGAAAATACCAGGATTTAAGTTTAAAACTGGGATAAACATCGTCTTCAGATTTCTTTTCAGCCTTTTTTGCATTCTCTTTCAATGAATAACACAGTGAATTAGCCACCACGAGGGCGTACAATCAGAAAAACAATTTTAAAATACAAAAATTTTGTTATTAAAACTTAAACGAAAGAAAGATATGTAAGAATATAATATCCCTCTCATAAAAAAAAATACACTTAGGGACACAAAAAAAATAATTTTTTGAACTACCATAAGTTATTGGATGGAACATTGATCAATGTTTTGATCCCAAATAACTAAAAAATAAATAAGCTCTGCTGTGAGTTATTATAATATTGGATTAAGAAGCTAAACTGGAAAGCAGCTCTATTCATGCTACATGCATGCTTTTGTCTTAGAAACAGTTTTTCCTCAAAACATTATTTTTAGAATCATTTTCAATCCATCCAGGCATTATTTATTGGTAATATCAACCAGTTTTCTTTTATAACTTTAATTTGTATTATACTTCTAATAAATAGGAGAGAAAAATGCCATTTTTAATGATTTTCCTGAAACATAAAAATGGATGATTATTAGCCTTAATAAATTTTTATGCTTTGTGAAAAACAACTTCTTAACCCTTCTTAGTACTTATAATTAATTCGGTAATGATATAATGGAATTTAATCCTTGTATTTACACTAGGTTTAAAGACAAAATATTGAAATTACATTTTCCCATAATACTGCATTTTGTGTTTTTACATCATTTTATCTTTGAAACGTATCCTTAAACAAATGAAACAAGTAAAGCCATAAGTATAAAAATGTCTTACAAGAGGAAGATTATCTCTTGCGAATATTTTTCTCTCTCTCAATAGGCTATGAATTTCGCATAAGCGAACAAGCTAATAATTTGATGTTATTCATTAAAGGATTATTCTGCAGTTTTTTTTAATTATGAAGGTAGAAGTGTTCTTATTCATACTAAATCAACCATCATTCATTCTCCGTAAATCTTAATCTTTAAATCCTAGAAATAAGCCTTTCAAGAAAAGTTATTGTAGTATTAAGATATCTTGTTTTCACAGCCAGATATGTTCGTCTTGTAAAAGTTGAAAAAAATATTTCAGTGCTCTATAAGATTTAAATATCTATTATATATAATACTCCCTTCGAGTAACAATTAAAATTATTTCAAATATAAAAAAACAACTTCTCTGGACAAAAGATTTAAATATCTATTAAATCTAACAAAATCCACTACATATTGTTAAAACGTGTATCGTTAAAAAAAAATGCATTTTCCGACAACACAATATGTAAAGTAGTTTTAATTTCTGCTATCTATTATAATCAGTTAAAAGAATTAAATCGTATAATCATTTTTTATTCATATAATTCCATGTTTATTTTTATTAGATTCATAAAAGAATTGAGAATCTCCATTAATCAATACATTCTAGGTTTTTATTATCTCATGTAGAAAATTACACCCTTAAGCATTTATTTCTTTTTAGAAAATAAAATATTAGTTGTTATAGGTCACATAATTTAAACAATAATATGTAATAAAATATAAAGCATGATTCTTAATCATTCAAAACTTTTGAGGCAATTTTAGAACATTTGGCAATTGAGGCAATTTTAGAACATGTTGGAAATAAGATAAAATAAAACACAGAATCTATTTTTTTTTATTTAAGGATTATATTATATTATATTATAAACCAATGATATAATGAAATTAAAATTAACAGCAAAAAATAATGCAGAATGAAAAGTTCTTAAATGGTTAAGTTATAACATTTACACAAGTGGAAAATACATTGAATTATATTTATTTGTTCAACAGCAAGATTAGATAGACGCACGCCAATGAAAATAAATTTACAACACTATTTTATTAGAATGCATAAAAGCGCACTAATTTCGCCCAAAAAGCTTGGAGGCAAAATAAAAATGTTTGATTGTACTAATAAAAATGTGACTTTAAAAACTTTTTTGTATTATTTCCAAAATTTTAGAGTTTATCATAAGCGAAACTTCATATAATTTATTTCATTGAATTTTATATATTTTTCTTTATTATGTGCGTCATTTGCATAAAATCCAAACTTAATTAAAATTATTGAAATAATTAATAATTAAATTTTAAATATTTTATTCTCATCGAGAATCCATAGCTGGGCATAATCTAAACATTTATGTTCTTAATGAAGTGAAAAATCTGTTACGCAATTTCCTCTTTCCACACATGAGATGAATCAAATTAAATTAAAACGATAATGAACTAAAGATGAGACAAAAATCTAAATTTTAAGATTATATTGAAGCTGATTTTCTTGTAAGTATATATCTGCATATTTTTTAATAAAATCATTAAAAAATATTTCATACATAACATTTAGATATATAGAAGATATATATTTATATTATATGCTTATATATTTATATTGTTATTATTGTCGTTTACATTTGGACTTTTTAAAAGTTATTAATACACATTGCTACTTTTAGTTACTTGATTTATTTATTTAATGTTTATTGAGATAAATTGCATCATGTTAGAGGCTTTGATTCACTCTTACATCTTAAGATAAAACTTTTATAATAAAAGTATTCATTTCCCTCTGTGAACACAATAGTTTTAAATTAGTATACGGTTTAGATTTTATATAATACTAGCCGCCTTTGGCGACCAGCAGGATCGCCAGTATTACCGCTCGCTACAATTTTCAATTAAATATTTTAAGTAACTGGTCTCTTAATAGAGTCTCAAACAAAACATTTTTAATCTTCAAATTTTGATAGTCATACCAAACTTATACTGTTGTTTAGATCGTTTCTTTCAATATACTATACATATTTAGCTAATTTGTTTTCATTTCCGGTAAAACTTCAACTTTAATTTAAAGTTTAAATGATGAAATTGCAATTAATATAAAGATATTTTTAATAAAACCAAGCGTTTTATTTTATTTATCATCTTTATTGTTATTTATTTATTTATTATTATTACTGAATATGAGTATTGCAAAACAGAATCGCTCGGTATTTAAGTCTTATGTGAACTACAAAATATTTTTAATAATTTATGTAATATCTCAAACAATAATTCAACAAAAATTTCTCAGATTCAGCACAAAATTCAGTTTTTAGTTTGGCTTTCAAAAGGATTGAAATGAAATCAATAATAATATTTTGTTCCGGCCTATAAATATATTTCAAAAATTATTAAGTCTAAATTTAATGCAGTAAGGTATCATATTCTGAGAAATATTCTGGACACACCAAATTTTAAATAAATGAATGAATGTTTCTGTTTTCCAAGATCAACTAAGACTTATTTATGAAGACTTATTTATTTTATTATTATTATTATGACTGTTAAAAATTTAGAAAAACTCAACAATTTCATAATCTTAGGCCAATTAATCTTGAGAAACCTGCGCGCTGATTGGCGTATTTTCTTTGAAACTATCGATGGAAAATCTAAAATTATCCTTATTTTATTGAATAGTGATATTCAAATTTTCATAAATCAGTCAGTTTAAGTGATTGATTTAGTTGATTGGAAATTAACTCTTTTTATTTAAAATATTAGAGTTTCAAGAACATTTTGTTATTCGTAATTTCCACAGCAGAAGCTTAATGTAAAATAAAAAATTCTTTATTTATTAGAGCATTTATTAAATCAAATTACATAAAATATAACCATTTTCAATTTAGACCATTTTGGCTGATCTGTGTCTTACTAAAGGTTTACAAATTAGCTGTGTGGCCCTGATTTGAAGGGATATCCTGTTCATATTAAACAAAACTTGCCTTAAAATATAACTGATTTATTGGATTAATAACATAGAGAGTGTAAAAGATCATAAAATAATTTTTCTTGAATTTATTTTTTAGAAAAAATAATATTTCATATATGTTTCCTTTCCTACAGACACGTGCCGAAAATTATATTTTTGCAGATTTTTTTCCCATGAATACGAAACGTTCTCGAGCAGCTTAAATTTTATTTTTATTTGTACGAAAAAAAAAATTTGAAAAATTTATTTAAAATATTTATTTAAAAATTCATTAAAAATAGAAATTTAATTTTAATGTTAAAACATTGGTATCATTTAAAGATAAATTTTGGATCTTTAACTTCATGTAACAATCTTTTTTGTGCGGTAATATGTTCGGAAGTTATAGCAGAAACACACCAAAATTTCGCTTAATTTTTAAATAAATAAAATTCTGACTAAACATTCGAAAAAATAACCCTCAGGTTCTAATTCCCGACCTCCAATGTATACACGTGCCAAATTTGGTAGCTATAGATTGAATGGTTTGGCCTGTAGAGCGTCAACATACACACACATTGAGCTTTATTATATCTACTGCATAGAACAAACACATCAAAAGTAAACATAACATTTCAATAGTTGCCAAAAACAAAAGAGAGAAAAATGCAATTAATAAGCAGACGATATTTAGAAAAGTACAGATATTTAGACTGGAAAATGAAATTATTTGACACTAACCACACGCTCAGACGATATTTACAAAAGTAAAAATATTCAAACCTGAAAAGGGAAATATATGAGTTATTCCATCAATAAATCCCATAAGTTTGTTTATATCTTCATTATTTTATGAGTCATTAAACATCAAAATGGGTCCGGGAATAAATAAACACCCTGTATAGAGAGTGTAAAAGATCATAAAATAATTTTTCTTGAATTTATTTTTTAGAAAAAATAATATTTCATATTTGTTTCATTTCCTACAGACACGTGCCGAAAATTATATTTTTGCTGATTTCATTTCCAAAAAGATTTAATTCATTTTTAATTGGAGCTTTAATCAATGTGATGGCAACACTTTGAAAAAAGCTAATTTTTTCCCATGAATGCGAAACGTACTTAATTTTAATTTTTAGTTTTCACGAAAAAAATTATTGAAAAACATAGTTAAAATATTTATTTAAAAATTCATTAAAAATAGAAATTTAATTTTAAGATTACAACATTAGTAACATTTAAAAGATAAATTTTTCATCTTTAACTTCATGTAAAAATCTTTTTTGTGCGGTAATATTTTTGGAAGTTATAGCAGAACCACGTCAAAATTTCGCTTAATTTTTAAATAAATAAAATTCTAGTAAAAAATTCGAAAAAATAATCCCCAGGTGCATATTACCGGCCTCCAAGGTATACACGTGCCAAATTTGGTAGCTGTAGGTTGAATGGTCTGGCCTGTAGAGAGCCAACATACACACACACACACACATTGAGCTTTATTATAAGTATAGATATATTGTTTTTTTTTTTTTTATAACGAAATGTTTGCCATTTTTCTTCTCTAATGCTCTTTTGCGAATATGGATTCCGGTTGGCTATTTGGTGATAGAATTTTCAAATGTAATAAAGTAAATAAATTTCGTCTGTATAATCTAGATATTCCCAGGCGAAATTGCACAGATAGACCACACATATTTCTTTTCTTTTCCTTCCATTTATCTTTTATACCTAATTGAAACATTTTATGAGAGGTGTCTTTTTGATTTTCCACCAATTAGGCATCTGGATCCTTAAAGCCAAGGCTTCATTTCCGGACATGGTCCTCAATATATGTGATTTTTCGCTGTTATTAGGAACTTTTAACAGTTTCTGTCTTTGAAATTTTTTAGGAATTGTGAAATTACATATCTTCGATATATTCTTTTACCTTGATATTTTTATGTATTTATTTTATTAATTACATATTTCGCAGAGTATAAAAGATCGTCTATTAAAATTCGATTTGTTTGAAATCAGCTACCTAGTATCCCTTCATATCTTCAACGTATGCCCACTTCCCAGTATCCAAAAAGTGATAAGTAGGCTGATAAGGAGCATTCAAATGAAGGATTCTAGTTAAAAATTAACTTATAAATGTTTAAATGAATTTTCAGTTTTGCCAAAGAATCCATAGATTTGTTTTTATTTTCGAACCATTATAGGTTGCATATACTATATTAACTATGTCATATACTACAGCAGCCATCGTTCTTTCCGACGTTCGCGTCTTATACTTTGTTGGCAATTGAAGTTGTACCTACTAATGGATTTCGATAGAATGAATTTTTGATGTAAAATCTTTTGCATTGTGAGATATAATATTTTTTCTATGATTAAGTTATATTAATTATATAGTTGGTAATTATTTTGCTTTGATTTTTAATTTATTTTATTTTCAGGACCTATTAATTGAGCTTTGGATATTATATTTTGCACATACATGCGTATGGATTACGGTGGATTAATAGATAGATTTTGATTTTCTTTATGCATTTTACTTTATTCTTAATTAATTTTAACTTATAATCTTAACTAATAACTTTATTCATATTTAACTTGTTACTCTTATTTAACCCTAATTTATAAGTAATATATAAGCATTTTTATAAATTTTAGTTTTAAACAACTTTTGGTGTTTTTGCTTGAAAAACTACATAGATTAGGTATCAGGTTTAATACGTCTTTTAATATACTTTCTTGTTAATTTATATATAATTTTAATATGGTGTTTAAATAATGGAACAAACACTTATTTCTCTAAATAATGAATCTAGGCCAATATTCCCAGTTACAAAGTTTAATTATAAATGTTTGACATGCATTTTTAGAAACTCTTGGGTTGGTTCGATTTTGCACAATAGTATGTTGAATAACGGCTTATACATTCAGGTAGTTTTCAGGTAGTTCAAATTTTTATAGGTCATATTAACAAGTTCCTAAGTATTGCAATTAATTTATTATCTGATCATTTTTTAATTTAACGAAAATCAATAAATGTATTATTATTTCCTGATTCTGCCCTTTTAATAATCTTTCTTAATATGTACATTATCTCTAAAAATTAGAACGAAAATCTAGCCCAAGGTTGGGTCAGAGGTATGGAAAAAATATATTAATCAGTATATTTGTGAAGTATGAAACTTTGTGCCCTTATATAGGAAGAAGAATGAATGAAGAATCATTTTATTCCCAGACATTTTTTTCACTAAGGGGGACGTATAAACATTTGATTTTTGCAACTTCTTATAAACCCCCTTTACAGAAACTAAAGTATTTTTATACATTTATGTACCTTATTTTGTGAAAATATGCAATTGTATGCATATAACTAATTGCAATAGTTAAGGAAATAAATACTTTTATCATTGTTTTGGGATGCCCTCTATATTTACGAAATTCATCCTATTCTTAATTTCATTTATATAAATAGAGTAATCGTAAATAGTTATAAATTTCGTAGTCTTGATATTCTTTTCATTTTAAATAATTGGAATTAGAGTATAATATGCCTTTTTCCTTTTACCTTATCCAAGCATTGTCCAAGACATGCAATTAAAAGAGCATAATTCAAAATTTTGACTCTATGTCGTGCTTTGCTTTTCCTGTTCTAATGAAACTATTTTTAAATATAGATATCTTCCATTTGGAATTCAATGGGTTTGGCAGACGTTTCGAAAATGCAACGCACCAGTCTTGATGTTATTAAGTGTTTTGAAACTTAGGGAAATAAATGAAGTAACTGACACATGAATGTATCTTTAAAAATTTATAATGGAAATTTCATCGTTTTATTTTCTTCAGAATCTCATGTGAAAACCTTTAGTATATCTACCCCTACAGTAAGCGATTTATTGTGAAGTCCTAACTTGTTATATATCTTTTACATTTACAGGAATTTTATGTACCTTTCTGTCCAACGGTGCTTCTATCTTCTTTTATGGGCTGGTCCAATATCTTTTCCATGCAGCATTCCAAGCGTGTAATCGAAAAAAAGTGACTTTACGAGTATCAGTTTTATTTGGGGGTTAACGCAAGAAAAGGGGTGAGAAACAATTCCAAAAATCCCCTTCCAACCTGAGCGCGAAATAAATTATCCTCTGCAGCAGATGCTTGTTGTGATTCAGGTCTGAATCACGCCGTGCCACCAACTGTCAGTTTCAGCGTGATCGGTCATTAAGTCCCTGCTCTGTGAAAAGGAACTCCCGCGTCATTTGGTCACTCATGCGTCCTTTTTACGAGGGGAGCACGTTTCTTCCTGTGTGTCATACAATGTCCTATCGTGCTTCATATTATAACTGCTTTATTACGTTTTCCGAGCAAATTAACTGCTCAGCTAAGCTTTCGTGAGATTTCACTCGTGTTGTTGGAATAGTCTCGCTTGTCGTTTGGGAATCTCACCCTGTGTATATCGGCAGCTGCTTCTTGACAGGAAATCAAATATCTAAAACAATGTGATCATTCATATTCGCGGACTGTGGGAGGGGGGTATGCAATGATATCGTTAGAACTGCAATCAAAACATTCACACTCGTCACGTTTGCTGCATACTAATATATCATCGTTATTTTTCGTTTGGAAAAAGAACTTGCAATATTTATTCATTGTTCAATTGTGTATTTTACAACAATGTGTTTTGAATCGCAAACAATACATAACGGCAGCTGTTTCTTGAACAAAATCAAATATTTATTACAATGTGAACATTCATATTTGTGGAAATAATTTGTTAAGGCTGCAGTAAATGCGTGATATTATTGGTTACGTTTTTATCTACCGAAAAGAAACTTTACTTCTAACAATTTGGGAAAAGAAATTCAAACTTTCTTTTTTATTCTTAAATCAATGCATCTATATATTTTTATATAGATGCATGCATATATATCTATATTCTACTATATATTTTTATATACATATGTCCACAGTAGCTTTATGATAGTAAATAACTAAATTCATGACTACTAGCTGTTTATGACACTGTTCAAATTTTGTGGCATGCCTTATATTAAAATTTCAAAAACTGTCATACTACATATATAAATCTCACATATCCTCTATATAAATTTTCTCATTTATTGATAAATAAAAGGGAGCTTTTATACGTAGCAAAATAAGTTCCTTTTTTAGTTCAAGAATTGTATTATATCCTTACGGTGTTGTTCGATACTCTGATTGCCATTTTATTTCGTGAATATATTGTACTACAAAATTTGAGAGTTTTATGAAAATAGTATCTATACTATCTTAACCGAATATTTAACTTAAAATAATCGGTCTAACTGTATTTCATCTTGATCACAACATTTAATTCTTCAAATATTCCAGAGATTCACATAATTTCATTTGTCAAAGACAGAAACCTCAGTTTCTTTGCTCAATATCAATGCTTGCTATGGAGAAAGATTTTAATTGGAATAAAAAAATCCTTGTTTTTCAATGAATCCAGATTTTCATTGTGAAGTGCCTGAAGATATTTTTGATCTTTTGGAAGCCGGGAATCCTTTTATATCTCAATCTTATATGTGGAAGAGAGAGATTTGTTGGATGCCTGGGTAGCAAATATATCCATGGATGTCCAGTCTATGATGTGTATCGCCACTATAACATTCAATTATATAGACAGATGCTTTTAATGCAATTGTTCATTCTTACATATAAACCTGCTCACTTCTTCATCCTAGAAGATCATGTTAGATAACAGAGAAATGAATGGTGTGTAATTATTTTCGAGGGGAGACTACAGTATAGATATGTTGGTCATCCACATATTCCTGATATGAACTCATTTCAATATATTTGGGACGATTTAGGGAAATGAATTTTTGCACTTTAGCTGTCCTTGCAATCCCCTTCAGGTTCGTTGAACTCCCATGACATAATGCGCTTTGCTCTCAACTCAATTAATAAACGCCTTCAATCTGAGGTAAAACGTTACTATCTTACTCTGTAATTCATTGCAGTATAATTCGTTTTTTTTTCCTGTTTAATAAGGTCCACCAATATCGATGCCAAACCAAAGAGACCACATGAGCTATAGAAATGAAGATGTTTTGTGGTGAATTGTGGTGTTAAGATTTTAAGTTGTATATGAAGCATACAAAGATACTTATTGTAATAGCACAAAACTTCGAACCCGTCCTTAACTCTGACGAATCTCGACATTATAGACCTTTCTGAACTAAAAACAAAACATTTCTTGAATTGTGCGTGTCTGTGAAAACGATAACTTAAAAATACTTTCATCTAGACGGTTGTTATTCAGAAAATGAGTTTTAATTTAATAAAATTCAAATTTGTAGATTTTTATCAACTTTTGAATTAAATCCATTCATCAGGAAACCTATCTGTCCGACTATGCAAATAAAATTTGGTGCGCAAGCTTAGTATCTATAGCGAAAAACCATGTCAATTTGGATCTAAATTTTCAAAGGATTGACTGTTGGTCAATATTTTTTCATGCATACGAACACAATAATTCAAAAACGTAAAGATTTAAATAGAATAAATTTGTTTTGTTATCTAGTAGCTACAATTGTAGTTAAATGCTAAACTTTGAATTTGATCTTTCAGAAAAAGGCAGTCAAATACATATTCCATTTTCGGATAATGTATATTAACCCCATGCCAG
>JAPMOR010047542.1:126260-206628 GCA_026543865.1 Argiope aurantia | reverse complement strand
TATATATATATATATATATATATATATATATATATATATATATAATTTTTTAAGTAGAATCGTGCCGAAGAGAGAGAAGAACTTCGACTTCTTCGACTTAACTTCGTTTTATTCCTTCCCGGGAGAAGCAGAACAAGCAGAAGCGTAAGCACATCAACAAAACAACACAAAGGAAAGGAGGAGAAGCTTAAAAAAGGTAGAAATTATTTTTCCCAGAGTTTATATACTGTTAGATTCTGATAGGGATTTCTTTATACGTGTCAGATTAGGTAAGGGAAATATAGGGATCTTTTCAAAGAATATGCTGGGCCGGACAGTTTTTTTATCCCTTCACTCTGAGCGTGTGAAAGTGTAAATGTAAGTATTTTTACAAAGTTTCTGCTGAATTAATTAAATAGTAAAAGTGGAATGGGATCAGGAAATAAGAGAATATTTTAGAATGAAGTTATATTAGGAAATTAATTAAATTTTAACACATCATTTTATATATATATATATATCCTTTGAGGTATATATATATATATATATATATATATATCCTCCCCCTTTGAGGTATTGAATCGTCTAAAACAATAGGCATGGCAATTTTACTGAGATAGTTAAGATTATATATAAAAGTTAGTTCAACGCGATTTCTCTGATTACAAATGGTTAAAACAATTTAATGAGTAATAATCTAAATATAGGTTTCAATGAAAGTAATAGATGGAAATTCTTTGTGAAACAAGTGCAATAAATTAAAAGTTAGCTGAAAAATGATGACGAAAGAAAAGTTCTGACTCTTGTACAGAAGGCCTTCTCTGTACTGGTGTTTGAAAAAGGCTATTTAATGCAACATTACATGTAGATTTCCATAAGGATAAAATCTAATGCAGCCCCATATATCAAGAGTATACATAGACGGAATCGACAAACAGGTAGATATGGAAAAGAAATGTGGAGAATAGTCGAGTGTATAGCATTTGAGAATTAAGAGTGCAGTCGACAGAGATTGGACCTACTAACCCAGTAGAAAGATATGAATTCCACAAGCATGATTTGGCTTTTTTCAGAAACACTTTACATATAAAATCGCTTGAGTTGAATGCTTCACGGCGCAAACGATATCTAATTAGATATTATACTCATAAACAAATAGTGACATAGAATATCTTTATGTAAAGCAAACTTTGACTTTACTCTGTATAATTCTTATAGCTGCCCTTTAACTTATTAACTATAGATGTTAGTAATCTGAGCATCGTTTTGAGTTATCCTGTACTTTAATTTTAATAAATTCTTCATTTTGCAATAGTTTAGAGCCACTATTGCAGGATTATAACATTTATGAAATATCTTTAATAATAAACACCTACTTCGCTCATTTACGAATTATAAAATATTTTCTATATTTAGAATGCTTTTTATAGCTACTGAATTCTTGAACCTTAAACAGCAAACTAAAAGATTTTGTTTAAATATTATTCTGACGTTTGAAGCATTATAACATTTCAAGCTTCCAAATTTTTTTCTAGTTTGTCGATAATTAATTTGCTGAAAGAAAACTTTCCCACTTTTTATTTTTCAGCATAAAGAGAGAAGAAAGCAACAGTAGAGAAATTGGTTGGTAAATGAGAAAATTTAGTGGGTAATTTCAGCAACGCTTTAGGCTCGTCTAGGCGAATTAGAAACATAAGACAGTAAAATGAATTGATATTTATATTCATCTTAGACACACTTGATGACAAATTTGGATAGTTATATTGATGTCCAGTCTTGAAGCAACATGTGAGTTGTTTTCTAACATACTTTTATTTTAAATAGCATTCAAGTGCCAAAGATCATATATGAAATGGCACCCCTTCCTTGAAACATCCATATGAAACCTATAGGAGGACTTTTAATCCTCGACATCAGATTTTACCTACACCATGCCTATACCCAGGCACTGACGTAGAGACCGCGAGAGCAATTGAGATATAGATGGCTCAGCAGCCAATCTTAACGGGCATCATTGGAACTAAATATTAGTGTTATTATATTAATTTTTAAATAAGATATCATGAAGGGATGGAAAAAGTAATGTTATGCCCCCAGCGCCTGTTGCTTTCGCTACGTCATTGCACATAGCGGATATTTGGTGAATTGGATTTCGAACCTAGAACCCTTCACCCTCAGAATCCTACAATTTATATTGGTGCCATCATGAACCTACTATGATGAGGAAATATTTGAGATTAATAATGATATTTTATTTAATTAATCAGTATCAAATCTATGCAGAACCTTTAATTGCAATTGTATAATTTTTTCTTTAGATGTCTCTAGATTTCATTTTAATTTACATGAAATTACTGCTTTGAGAATCTCCAATCATTTCCTTTCAGTTTCCTTGTTTTAAAGGACTATATTAAATGTTTATCTTTCAAAATTTTTTTTAATTTAATATTTTTAGTGTTTTTGTGTAATCTTATAACATGATCTTGAAAGGAACCTATAAATCTCAATATTCTCCTTCTTCAATAACAGATTATCGAGCATTCTTCTTTTATTCAATCTTCTATAACTAAAATTTTCAATTTTAAAGTAGTTAAAGGCTTTTCTGTGTTTATATAAATATGTTTCAGTTTACTAAGCAGAATACGCTTTTAATTTTCTTTTTTAAATATTAATTTATGAAAATGAATATGTTTAATGATTTAATTATTTGGATATTTTTAAAATTTTTTCATATATAACGTATAATTATAAGATGACTGTAGACTCAAAAATCCATGTCTATCGGATTACAAAAAAAAATCGAATCTACAAGCAAAAATTGTTTCTTTCTTCTCTGTGGAAAGAATTTTCAACCAAAGAAAAAGATTTTCCGAATTAAAAACATTCTTCCATCCTATATATTTAAATGTTATGTTATTTAGTTGTTTAAACACTCAAAAGTAAATATTTAAATAACC
Organism: Argiope aurantia; assembly: GCA_026543865.1. Classification (NCBI taxonomy): domain Eukaryota; kingdom Metazoa; phylum Arthropoda; class Arachnida; order Araneae; family Araneidae; genus Argiope; species Argiope aurantia. The sequence continues at coordinate 203,692 of JAPMOR010047542.1, read as the reverse complement.
GAAAAACAATAAAAACAGAAATTTTGCAGGAAAATGCCTTCTTTTCTTTTAAATAAAAAGATAAATTCCTGATGCATTTTCGAAATTATTTAAAGGAACGAAAAAATTGAATTCTATTTCTCGCTCTTTCTGAAAAACCATATTATAGAAAATCACAGACATTTAGGACATATCTTTATTTTTATAAAGAGCCTTAACTTTTCTATTCTGCATAAATAAAACTTCTTTATAAGTTTTAGTGCTTGAGCCTTTAAGAATATATTAATAACATTATACACTGAAAAAGAGGTAAAATGTGAAACAAATACATAAAGAATATATGTTTCTTATATAACGAGTCTGTTTTTTCTTTATATTTCTGTTATCCCAGAGGTAAATGAATCAATCAGACAAAACTTCAGCTTCATGAAAAATTTTTGGAATTCTATATGCTATATTATATATATATATATATATATATATATATATATATATATATATATATTCGCTTGATATTCTTACAAAGCCAAAATTCTCAACGATTTTTAATCTCATTTTTATTATTATTATTTGCAGTTTCATTAGTTACACATGACTTTACATATTAATTAATTTATTCTGATTTATGTTTACTCACTGATGATTTAAAGAATAAGAAAATATGAGATATAATCTACACTGGTCGGAAAAAATCCAATAGCAAGATTAGATTGGTAAAATTGATGCAAAACTTTATTTTAGAAGCATAATAATTTGAATAAAAATTTAAGGTCACTGGTTGAAGTATTTGCAAAAGAGAGACATGCCAATTGCATTATGTTGGTACATAAATAGCCATTGCAAATGGTTTGAATGATAGAATGTGTATGCAAGCATGGAAAGGCGCATGTATTGTATCTTTCAAGCGACTTACATCTTTTCCTTTTTGAAGGATTGTCATGATTGTTGTACTTTGCTTATCAAATCAGCAACCATCAGTATTGATTGTGGTTGACGCTAGTTCCAATAATGACACATACGTGCTGGTAGGAAGAAAAATCTGGTGATATCTTAAGCTAAAGCAAAAGGGTTTTTTTCTCTCATGCAACGTATCGATACACTGAATGTGTAAAAATAGCAGTATGGATCTACGCGTTATCCTTATACAAAACATCCCTTGGAGTAGTAATCAAAATTGGTGACCCTACAGATTCATTCACCACTCTAACGTACAAATTCGGTATTAATTTATGTGGAATAATAATGAGTGTGGTCTTGCTGTCATAGGATATTGTTCTCCAGACTATGACTCCTGGTATTAGTCGAGTGAATCTATGTCCATTTGTCATGATTAGTCCCAGATTGATTGGTTACAAGCACTCATCTGGCCTCCTTCTAACCAACATATAGACGTCACAGGCACCAAACAGAACCGGCTTTCAAAGCAGACTACAGCACTACTCTTCAATGAGCCCTGCTGATGGAATTGAAGTCGAAGATAGTGGTATTTGTAGTTTGAAATATGAACACTACAGAACGTCTAGCTCGAAATTGTTCCTCAGTATTTATTATCGTTGTGCCAACAGAAGCTGCTGCAAATGCAGTATGATACGCCAAGCCATGTGTAAAATATGAAAGTCTTCGCTTTTAGACAGGCATTCCTGTGGGAAGTAGAAACTCTGTCCATTTGAGATAGTATCTTACAGGCATTATTATTCGCAACAAACATGCACGGTGAGAAAATGCTTAGCAAAATCTTTCTGCAACCTCACGAAAAGGAAATCCACTTTTTTGTAGCTTTATTATACAGGCAAATTCAAACTCAATAAACTGCTGATACTACCTTCATCAAAGCGTAAAAAATATTTTTGTCTCGAATTTTATTTACAACATCCAGATTAGAAGTTGTATTTTCAGAAAAAAAAATATGAAAAAATTTTGAACTTAAAAAAAATAATAATGTCTTTCCGAATAAACGTGCAATTTTTGCGAAAATAAATGCAAGTAGAGTAGAAAACGACTAAACCATTTGATAAAAGTAGCAAATTAATATCGGTGATATAGGATGAGAAAAATCATTTTCTTCTTCATCGATTACTGGGCTATCACCTAAATATTCTAGTAAAGGGTTTTCACTATAAAACTTGAGTTCAAAATTATTCTTTACATAGCCAAAGTTCAAGCGTAGATTGGGCTGTCTTTGCAAAGAAATTTGGGAAATTCTGTAAATCCAAAAGTGCCTGGATACCTTTGACCATATATGGCAGGAAAACAAAAATGAAATTAAAGAAATCGATTGACTGATATTTATATTCTGAAATAAATTTAAATGGAATTATGTCCACAGGTAAATATAAAAGAACAAAATTTCTAAACTTTGTTATATCAAGAAATCAGAAAGAAATCGAATACAAAATGCTTTCTTAACAACCTGATGAATTTCATATTGAATAAAATTTTGTAAGAATGATCATGACGAATGATTCTTTAATCACTGAATTCTAAGAAAACATAGAATAACTGCCAAATAGTCTTCATAGAAAGTAATGCTTCTTTTTATTAATCAAATAAATGATCTCATAGAACAAATCTTATTTCTTCAATTTCATCTGATTCACTATTCTCCTCACGATCCAATGTAATAAGAATAAAATAGAAGCGGGAATATATACTTTCTCTGAAAGAAAAGTTAGTAGTTCATTAATGTTATATGAGAAATCGTTTCTCATAAAAATCTCTATAGTACCTAATCTCTATCTCTCTCTATATGACCTCTATCTCTAAGAGGTCCAAAATACTAAGCAGAAATTATAATTTGTTTCCAACTTTCTTTGAACTAACGTCTCTAAAAGAACATGTAAGCAGATAAAATTTTATTATTAATGTTTAGTATTTTTAGATATATGGATACATTTCCAAATTTAAATTATGCTTGTGTTGGAATGTGTTTAAAATTTCTCCTAGTTTTGGAATAGCTAATAAGCACGTTTTCTAGTAGCTTTAATAATCGTTGGGCTTTAAATTCCTTACATTAGATTCTTTTAGGTAAGTATAGTTAATTTGAAACTTTTGATTTGTAACTTTTAATCAATGCAAGTATACAGGATATCTCAAATAAATAAATAAATAAATAAAAGTATCACTTATTTCTCTAAAATCTGCACTTCGACATATATTTCAAACTAAAAAATTTAATTAAATAAAGTTTGCAACTGTATAAATACACTTTGGCTTCTATGATGGTTGACGATAAAATAAATTTTAAATTACATTTTTATATTCCCTTAAAGCATAAATATGTCAATAAGTAATTTTTTTCTTTTAAGTTTGTCTATGCACAAACAGAGTTTCACGCTTTGTTTGTGCATAGACAAAAAAGCCTGAAACTTTGCATTTTATCTGTTTTTTCTCTTTGCAGGTACATTAAAATGCAAAATTATGGACTTGGATCACATTTTCAAACCTAAGACTGGTGCTTGAACGAGTTTCGTTTTACATTCCAATAATAACATATACATCAAAATAGTTTATTAAAAAGGCGGCATCAGAAAATGATGCATTTATTAATTCTTCTTGAATTTTGAAAAATTGCCAAATAATGAATTAATTGAAGCACTCACAAAATTTTTCAAAATGAACATTTTAGTCAAGTTACATTCTTGTGACTATACTTGCATATATATTCAACTGCATTACGATTACATACAGGTGTTTCTGAAGTCACGCACAAACTTGGAGGGGAGGTAGTGAACATCGAAAGGAATCAGAATCACGCAGGAAAGCAAGGTCCCTAATGTCGCCTTCAAGTGACAAAGAGAGAAAGACAAAGCAAGAGCGGAATACGGAGAGCAGTATGAAGCTCTTTATTACACAGTATACTAAAAGCATCAGAGGAAGTGTTCAGTACTCCCCTCCCCCCTCCCCTCCATTGCCATTCATGCATGATTGATACCTACGCTGCATGGATTGGCAAACATTTTCAAAAAGTGAATATCAGCTAATTCAGCATCAGTGAAACGATTCGTGATTAATTTACTCAGTCGCCGGCTACAATGAGAAACCCGAGCGTGCTGACCTAGACACCACTCTCGCTTGCAGCACCGCCTATTCAGTTGGGAATTCTTTTTTTCCAATGCGATACTGATTCCTGTTGATGTTTTCTAATTCTCTTCCAAGTTTGAACGTGGATTACAGAAACACCCTGTATACTATAATAATCAGAATTTCAAAACGTTGTTCGTTACTAAAACTCTTCATTTTTTAAGAAAATCAAATGTTACGAGCAATGAATTTTCTTTTCTTCAGAATTGTATCACTTTTCTGAGATGCCTCAAATGTTCAGTTTATCAAATTTATCTTCCTTTCTTTTTCAGGTAGAAATTGCAATTGTGGCCCATTCAACAAGAACAACACTATCTATGATTATCAAAGTCAGGACGGTCGATTGATAAGCTAAAGGACAAATATTACTATATGACAGTTTTTGTGTGTTAAAAAATTTGCATTTCTAAAATAAATGTTTCAATCTGCATTTGTGATTACTCTTTCAGAATTCAGCAATTAAAATAATTCTGCAAATTTTGTTGACAAAACTGCAAAGCTTCGCATGCTCATATATAAATCTCAGGAAAGCTTTTGATTTAATGACATTCTTTCACTATAAGGACCGTATAAAAATCTGATTTTTGAAACTTTTCATTATTTCTTCTACAGAAGCTTAAGGTTATCATACAATTTCACACTTAATTCGATGAAACTTTGTAACTGGAAGTTATGTGTTTTAATTTTAAGTATACACTCTGTGTCGTTCATTAAATTGAAATTTTTTAATCTTTTATTTTGAGATCATATTGAAACCACATTTATCTAAAACTGTAAAAAAGTCTGTCAATAACCAGAAAGTGCAACCTAATCGCATCTAAATGTTAAATAAAATTTCTCGTATTTAATTTTTTTACCCTTTTAACATGCTGGGTTTACGACTATTTACTCAATTACGAATATTTTGCTATCAATATTTGCTCACTTTTTGTGTTTGCGCACAAAACACTTGTAACTAATAGTTTTTGAAATTTTCAAATTGTATTTAAAATGTTGATACATCTTCATAGTTATGAAATTATATAAAAAATGCAATAACTAGATTTTCCTATAAAAATAAATTTATTTTTTAGTCACAAGAATTCTTCAGATTTTTTACCGCAAGAAAAATGAGGGAAATTTTACTTTCAGGCCTTTCCAAAATATTTGTTTCAAGGTCCTTTATATCACTTTAGTCTAAATTTATGCTTATTTGATTGAATTAATTAATGTTGCTGTAATTAAAAAACAAAAAAAAGCTAAGAGATAATAGTCACAATTGGGACTCAGAAAATCAGATCTTCTAGATTGTACTCAATCCAAATTTCAAAATATTCAGCACATCCTACCCAAACTGAATATCTAAAATATTTCTTGGAAAAAATTTAGAATTCATAGTTGTTTCTTAATCCTCATCAGTGATTTCCCACTTATGTTAAACTTGACTTGTTTCAAATTTATGAAATCAATTCTCACTCCTGTTGTTCTAGAAATTTTGTTACTTATTTGTTCTTGGTAACAATATACGATTTTAACATTTTCATAATTTGATTATCAGTTAATTAATTCTTTTAAACTTTGATTTCACACAAGAAGCACCATCTGATAAGGAATTTAGGGAAAAAAAGGATTTCAAGGAGCCATTATATTTGCAAAAATGAAACATTTAAAGACTCGAATGTAAAAGAAAAAATTAAAATAACTACTACATTAATAAAAGTACATTTTTAAAATCAGCAGAATTTCTATTCCTTTTAAATTCAATATTTTTTTAACTGCTTACATATCGACATTCTCATGTTTTCTACTTTCATTTAGGATATAAGGAGAACTTTTAATGAAATATATATTTTTAAAATTAGCTCAAAGAGATGAGAGCTTTGCAAGAGCTTTCAAAAGCTCTTGCCAAATGAAAATACCGCAGGCTTTGTTAATATAAGTTTTTAGCGCTGATAGTTATTAAACTTCAGTATCTCGTTTTTAAAGTTATAGAAGTATGCATGTATGACAAAAAATTATAAACTTCTAATGTGAGAAGAGTTCATTCCTTTTTATCGTGACAGGGAATTTTAAATTGCCAACTTACTAAAAAACATTTTTGTGGTTTTTCTTTCATTTGAAGTAATTATTTTCGATAATTTGAACCACTGGATAGATCACCAATCTCAGAAACATTTTACTATCATTGTATTCCCCTTATAATATTTGACTATCTCCAGCTCTGAAAGGAAAGCTTAGGAAAGATTTCAATATATATTCTAAGAGAATATTCATTTATTTCAATTTCACCGAACAGACAAAACAAGTTAATTAATATGTTGTAAATTACCGCAATGAAAGATACTTTTAACCCATAACTGGAGACATTTCCTCATGCGGGCTGAGATATGGAGTTAGAATGACTGCATTATTATTTATATTTTTTATTTTTTGTAAACAGCATTGAAATTTATTTTGAAAACACAATACATTCTGGAAATCATATATATCACCAAAAATATAAAAACATATTAATAGTAAAAATGTTAAATTTTATAATATTAAATGTTGGAAATTTATTATAAGAAAAACAAAGACAATCTTTTAATGCGTATTTATTTCGTTTAGATATTACGAAATTACTCTATTGTTATTAACTGTTAGAATTGAGCAAACAAAATGAAGAATACAATATTTTAAAATATTACTTTCAGAATATTTCTTTATTATTTTTACAATATTCAAATTAAAAGCGGTTTCAGAGATATAGATTCAATGACTCCATGAATAACAAAAACATTTTTTAAAAGGAATAACTCGATTATACGCACGTGCTTAGACTTTTGCCAACATACTGCTGAAAGAACAACTTGAAGGTACTAAAGGGGATTATTGTATTCAAGGACAAAATACCACTTGATAATCAGGGCTAATGAACAACGCGGTGTCATTTTGAATCCCGTCTGCAGTTACGGGTTAAATTTGTGTTTTATTTTTCTTAAAAAAAACCTTCAAAACTGATTTAAAGTTTATTTAAAGTCATTTTTTTCTCACTTTTGGCAGTAATATACAGTAATATTATGAAAGGCAGTATCTATGAGATAAGAATTTCACATTTCCAACGGTATTTATAAGTAAACCATTCGTTTCTTAATAACAAAGAAAAGATATATAGTTAAATAATTTTTAAAAAAATGAATACAAATTTAAAAACAATAAAGAAGGTAATTTTTTCGTGACTTTTGCTTTCCTATTTGGAACAGTCAGGCAAAGCTGGCAACGGTTTGGCAACTGAGAATTCCCTGCACATTTCTCGGATTGAAGTCTAGATTCATTACTTAAAGCTGCCGTTTCCTGAAAGATACTTCGATGTTTTCTTCGTACTTTCGAATACATTTTCTTGGAAGTTCTGCTTCTGTGAATAACGCACGAATCTTGATGGCATTTTACAATTAATCGAAATCTTGTACAATGTTTCAACTCAAGACGAAAGGATAACGAATACAGCATAAAAGTTTGGTCTTTGATTAATGAGGTTTGTTGCAGGGTAACGAAGCAACTGTTCTAATTAGCATTTACCCTTCTGTTTGATTATCAGCTAATATAAATTCCAAATACAACCTCCTGGATAAATATTTACCGACGGAATAGATAGAATAGAAGCCTTTCAAAATTCTTCTAACATCTTAAGGAGGCCTGTTGAAATAATCAAATTATGAATATTGAAATAAAAGATGAGTGCTGTAATTTGAAATGAGAAAAGTACATATTTTAAATATGATTCCGAATTTCTTAAAGAAAAACTTATTTAGTTCCTCAGATTAAAAGATATTAGTTAAATAAAAGTAAGCTAGCACGTGATCCTCTTCTGTATTTTTAGGAGATTCGTTTGAAGCGTTGAATAAAATAAGATAATTTCAAACTGGGTGAAATTTTATTCGATTGTAACTAAGTTGTAATAAATTTTATTGTTGTTTTGGTAGGGAGGATAACTGTTCTAAATATATGTTAGTTCATCATTTATCTGATTTATAATAATATAAAGTTCGAAATGTGTAAAATTAAATTATTGTTCATAAAAAAAATTAGAAAATATAAAGAAAATGCAAGTAATTCAAAGCATATTTAGACAAATTCTTGTAATAAGAGTATTAAATATTGCTAATAGAAATTGTGTATTTTTTCAATTATTTCACCTAATTAAAATTTTGCGGCATTTTTACAGAATAAAAATATGTGTTACTTTAACATGCGTTGTTTCATGTTCCACTAAATATAAAGAGAATTCAGATATAAAAGCAAATTATTTTCAGCTTAATAGTGCTCATGTCTAATATTGTGAAATGCGAATTTACTAAAAAGGAATAGTTATGAAATTCAGAAAAGATAAAGAAAATTAAAAAACTCAGAAAAAAATTCAGAAATCCTTAAGATTATTAATGATCGTTTTTGAAAACTGTGTATTTTCTGCTATTATTCCACGCAAAAGATTTCGCTATATTCTCAAAGAATGCAAACATATATTATTCTAATATATTATTTTATATTTGACTGAATACAACTGAGATTCAGCTAAAAGTCACATAATTTTCAGTTAGAAAGTCGTTCCTACACTGACTTCTATTTTCATAAAAAAAATATATTCAGTTAAAAAAAAACGAATGTAGCCATGATAATCAAGTGGTCCAGTTTCGGCTTCATGATGAGAGAATCACAGGTTCGGAATTTTATTCCACAGAAAATGAGAGGTCCATGTGTTAATGTACCTCTAAAAAATGTAATAAGCGAATTCAGGGAGGTCTAGAACGTGGAGATTCGTCAAAATCTCGAGTTCGGATTTTTTAACAGATATAATACTTTATACACTAGAAAGTAAAAATCCTCAAGCAAGAATGGAATCATCTGTACAGGAAGAAGAATTGAAAATAATTTCGATAATCTTATGAATTTTCGCCGATGTACGGCTATTGACGGAGTTCTTGAACTCAAATGTTCTTAAACTTCAGACATTAATATTGCCGGAAGAAAAATGCCATCGCAAATACAGTTACCTACAGAGGTAAATTTAAATTTCAGAAACAAATAGAGGATATAAAATCTGAGTGATGTAAACAGAAATCCGTTACAAATTTCTTATTTTGATAGGAAGAAGTAATTACATTTTACGTTTGGAGTAACTGTGTGCCATCATAATAAATACAAAATTATTTATTAAGATTTGAATATTTCATGCGAAGTAAGAACATTTATTTCATTTTAGCCCCATATTCTTAATATGAAATACAAACAAATATTAGACAGTATTTATACTACCCTAAAGGCAGAGTAATATCATGAATTAGTTTACAAATTTATTTAAAGTGATTACAAAGAATAATAAAGAATTATTCTCTAATATAAATAAAGTGCATCTGTAAAACAATTAATTCCATTTATTGAGCAGGTTTAGTTATGTAAGTCATTTCCCGTAATTTACAATCCCCCAGCCAATCCCCCCATTAACCTTTCCTCAGTTCCTTGAAGATGTAAAAGTGGCATAATATCATATAAGACAGAAAAGATATTTTAATTGTTAGGGGATATGGCTTATAAAGTTTTAACTATATAATCTATAAATGAACTCTTTGAAGCGGAGTAGTCTGTGGACCTATCTTCCACAAAACAAAACGTGAAAGCGAGCATTATGTTACTATTCGGAAGGGATGGGCGATAATCTTCTTTCTTTACCCCATATGATTTAATAAAGAACTAACGAATAAAATATTGAATACCGAACTAGGAAAGGGAACAAAATAATATAATTTCTCTTCCACTTTTTGAAGTGAATCAATAGAAGAGCATGCTTTTTGATACGACTCATTCTTCTCTTTTAGAAGAATCACTTCTTGTATGCTTCAGCGATGGCTGAAAAAAAAATTCCATCGAAAATCGTTACATTGGTTTCGTGACTGAAGTTTCAGCTTGGCTATTAGGCTTTTCTCTCACTTTACCTTCGAAATCATTTCTTCTAGCCTTTTAGCCAGGTAATAAATTTGCCGAATCTTTCTCAACATCTGCTGGAGATAGCAGGTAGTGCATCTCGAAATAAATAGGGCATTGATTCTTCAAAAAATAAAAGGAGAAAAGATGGGGGGGGGCACGTTTTCTTTCATCTTCGGTCCTTTTCCATCGTATATTTTAATCGGATTATTTCCGGGATTTGAAGGCCGATTTGGGGATGGTAGCCCATGGCTTCTTTTCAAGGAACATCTTAATCCTACGGTGATTCTGTATGAAATACGATTTCCAGCTTACAAATCCCTGCAATTAAGACATCCAGACTTTTATAGATGCTTTTCCATTCTAACTTTAATATAGCCTTAATAGAATAACTCCCAATGCGTTAAAATAATGCGAATGAATTCATAGATTCTTAAGCCTTTTAAGACAAAAAATAAATATATAATGCTTCTGCATTTGAATAAATTTATTATTTTTATGATTGAAGGGGGTAACTTTCTTTGACGTTTTGATATTTGTTGATTTCTTCCGTGGCGATTTTCGTCGTATTTCTCTTTGGATACTATTAAATATGTGATTTGCAGATTAAACATCGATACAATTAAGACACCTGAAAGTAAATGGGTTACTTTCATTTTTATCTTTAATATAATAAACCAGCAGGAAATCAAATGTACTAAAAATTACAAACAAATTTATTGCCTCATGCCAAAAATTAAGGGATACATTGGATAACAAAATTATTTTTAATAAATTAATTCAAAAAAATTTCTTTGTTTAAATATTTACTGTTATTTTCATCTATAAAGAAAGTACATTGCTTGAAGCTTTCCGATATTAATACGAATTAACCCTTAAATGCATGATTATTTGTTTTGAATTTAAAATAATCGTTTATTATATGAAAATAGTCAAAGGTTACTTTAAAAAAATCCCGGTAATAATATGGTGTATTTATTTTGATAAAAGTTGTATATATATTTTTGTCAACATACAATATTTCCCAAAAATCTAGCTTGTATCTAATGTAATTTTCAAATACAACATAAAACATTGATAATTTACCTAACAACAGATGAGAAGTAATTTTTTAACAATTAGATAGATCACTCCTTTACAAGAAATTCAACAATAGAAACTACATATTCAATAACATACTAAACTTTATCACCAACCACATTCAAATGTGAAAAGACGATAAAACTTACCCCCCAAAAGTAATGTCAACTTTTTCCTTTCACACATGATTTATTGTCTCTGGTTATCAACGTGCGTTCGGAAACGAATATACTCTGGTTTTTGAATAAAATTAAGTGGAACTTGATGTAGTCAATTGGCAACAATATACATTTAAGGATTAATATGAAAGCCCATAGCTTTCCTTCAATAACCTTCTATTAATTGAGAGTTCACATACTAATCAGGGAATACTGGTAGATCATCAGGCCAAGAATATCATTTTAACTTGTTATGTTATTGAAATAAATAGTAAAATGTAAAAATGAAATGACTTAATATAATATGCTCACAACTTGCAGTTTTCATAAATAATTCTAATTTTTTCGATGCCTTTTTCTTATTTAAAATATTGGCATAACTTTGAAAATACACACACTTGAAGCATCTGGTGGTACATATGCATAGTAATCAGCTCAAATAAATACTTTAATTTTCTTCATGCATCTATATATTGGTACAAAAATGAATAAAAAGACAAAAAAAAAGAATTCACATTACAATAAGTTACATTTTATCTGAAAATAAAATTTAGACAAAGATTGCAGCATTTTATAAGATATATTATTCAGTATTAAATAATAAGAAAAATTTCGAAAATTTTTGCTCTTCAGTTTATGTTCACAATAATTAATTTGAAACAAAAATAATATAAATGTCATAATCTAACATTATCTGTGATTAATTTTGATCTAGTTAGTCAAGGAGATGAATAATTATATCACATATATTAATCATGAAAAGTTAAATTATTTCAAATATTAAAACTTCTTATAATTTTGTGCCTTTCCCGCATGCTTTAACGGTTGAAATAAGTTTCAATGATACTTTTGTGTCCGATTTTATTTAGGAATTTCGCTCTTATTAGGCATTTTGAATCAATAAAATTTGCATAAGAATCAATAACTTTTTCATTAACTTAAATTTGAATCTATAACTTATTTGAAACTTATTTAACTTATTTGAAAAGTTTTAAATTTGCCAGGACATTACGGTCCTTCATTATTTTTTCAAAAGCATATGTAGAGCATTAGTCAACCATTTTCATAGATCCTTGTTGTATGTTTAAATCTAAAAATATTTCGACAAATAATATATAATCCAAACGCAAACAGAGGAATCATCTTGATAATAACAAATCTTCAAACCATCTTAGTAACATCAATACAGTTTTGATTCTAAGTTTAATAGTTGTTTACCTCCTCGGCGTAAATTTACACACGATGGCTTACACTAGATTTAGTTTAATAACTATAGCTTACTCGTTTCAATCCATGCAGAAACGCAGTGTTGATCATTTTGAATAGAGTTCCATTATATGGTCAATATCAGGGAGTACGATGGTGAATTTTGATCACAATATACCTAAAATTACGTATGGATTGAGCTCTGTTTATCCTAAAATCTTGTAATCAGACCTTCACCAATTTCCTCAATAACTTTGTAATATTCCTTTAGGTTTTTTTTTTTTTGGTTTTTTTTTGTGGAGGACAGAAACATTGGAATTGAGAATCATTATTCAAGCCTAGTCATCATGAAGTAAAAAGTGAAATGCATTAATGAGTTAATAGGCAGTGTTTTAAATTTATAGATAAATGTATTCAAACGCAGATGCTTCATTCCAAATGTTTAACAAAGATGAAGTGAAATATGATCTATCCTTTCTCTGATGCAGGTGTTATCTTGAATGGATCATAGTCTATTTTAGAATAGACAGATGATTTCCATGTCAAGGTTACTTCAATAAATTCCCAGTTATATTTCTTGATTATTTTTATTGGTTCTATGGCTGAAAACTGATTTCAAGCGTGATTGTTAAACAGTACATTACAGTATTTATTACTCTATACGAAAAAGGATAATAATGATTTCCGCAGTGATCGGTACTATGCAGATGTATCGTTTGAGTTTGCTTTCATGGAATATATAATCTCAATATATTTTCATATTACTGTATACTAAAATTATACTTCATGACATATTAAAATGTGACATCTAAAAAATGATAATTCATATTAATTTTCAGAGTAATATATTTATTCATATTTTATGGTAATAAGGAGAATTAAGCTTATTCATAGAATTATGACAAGCATTTGTTTATATTAATAATATGCTTACATTTTAAGTATTCATATTAGGAGATCAAAATATTTCTCTATTTTAACCTTCGAACCTAACTATGCCCTCTTTAATGGAATTTTATTGAATTTAAACTGCATTTCAAATGCATAATTTGATATTAATTGTTCCCTTAAGAAAATAATTTTAAACTAATATTTGTGATAGAAAATTATCTTGTACCATTTTAATAATCTTCTATCTGTATAGTTCAATGATAAAATTGAGCTTTTTTTATGTAGAATTTAAATTGGCATGGAACATTTTACGTACAGTAGCATGTTGCTTGAATTAAGACATATCAATAAAAACAAATTAAAAACTAGCAATCGCAGCAGTTCATCTACTACTAGTTCAAACTAGCAGCAGTTCATCAAATATATTTCCTAATACAGTTACTATCTTTGAGTATTTTGTTCTAAGATTTTACATAAAAATGGATGAAATAATAAAGAAAGTAGCATCCATTAGAATATGATCTTACCTTTCAACAATTAAAAGAAAATACGCATTTAATATTTTTATGAAACAATAAAAACTATTTGAATTTCGTTAGAACGATGCAATATTTATCATAAATGATAAACAAATATTTTTGAAAATATTATAAAAATTAGTGCAACTACACAACTTTAGTTGATAGTATTAAAACGATATATATATATATATATATATATATGAATTTGAAGATGGTACAAAATGTATTTATATTTGATACTTTTGCCAAAAATTTATTGAAGGAAAGCGGCAAAATTTTTCTTATTTTTTAGTAATTAAAGTTTAAAAATACTGCTTCATGATGAACTTTTCAACTCTCCAAAATAAATATGTACAAAAATGGGTAGCTTTAGATCAAATATTTATTCTATGCATCCACAAAAGACTGACACAGATTCACTTTTATTATTTATAAAAGATGCATAATGATTATATTTAATACTTTATTTTTTGATTTTCTTATATTTAATTTTCAGTTGTCATTTCTTTTTAGAAAACATGCAAATAGAAAAGGGGTTTCAAAATTTTTCATTCATTCATAAATGCCACGTGCTTTATCGTTTAACACAACAGACCAATAATGTCGTAATTATTCTATACTCACAAGTGAAACGAAAATTATCATTTTTATCGATATTAAACATTTTGGAATCATTTACATTCTTCTTTTTTTGTAGATATTTGATTGGATTTTCTTTCTGTCGTTCTTATTTTAAGACATCGCATTGAAAAGAGGTAGTAAAAATGCAAATGATTAAAGCAAGCACAGCAGATTCCGGGAACAATCATATTCAAAACATCATCATAAATATTCAATACTTGTAAATAAACTTGCGCTTTCGAATCCAGATATTTCCCATTGATATCATACCTGCTTCACGAATTTACCAACATTTCTTTTTTTTAAGGTAAAGAATATTTAATGTATTGTCTAGAGATTTTGTTTAATCTTTCATTATATTTCATTTTACTTGCCGTTTTACACGAAACCCCCAAAAGAAAACGAAAGATTTATCAGAATTTATGGTATAACGAAAACGATTATCTACTTGATTTCCCTAATGATTCTGTTCACGCGTTTTAGTGAATAAGAGGGAGTATATTATTGCAGAGAGACTTTTGAAAATACCTCATATATATTCTTAAAGAATATCATTTGAATGCCAATGCGTGTCACTTGAAAACAGTTATAATTGTAAATTAATTAATCTATTTGAAATGTATTGGTACTTTTCGCACTTTTACAAATAGAAATAACTGTAATTAGTTTGTTTTAGATATGAAAATATATTAATTAATATGGATATTACCTTAAATGTGAGGAAACTCACAGCTGAAAAGCGGAAAGAACTACATGGAAGTTTCATTGAAAAACTTGCTTTCCGAGTAATCTTCTTTTTATTGCATGAAAATGCAGATACGTATTTAAATTCTAAGTACGGTAAATCAGATGAAAGTAGATTGGTGTATTTTTATTATATCATTTGTAAGCTTCTTATATAAGATATTAAAGAAAACAAAAACTATCTCGAACCAAAAATTTTCGAATTTAATCTCATAAGCTCTATAAATGTTACAAGTTGATGAATCATTCCCTAAAGGTATAAGCTCATTTTCATAAGATACAGTGATTCGAAAACAAATACTATATACTTTTATCGAATGTTGTTTGGTTATCATTGCTTGTCACAAAGACAAATATAATTGAAAATTAATATCTTTAAAACGTGTTTATTTCTGGTCATGCGTTCACAAATTGAAAATAATTGCAATCTGCTGCTTTCATAAATGAAAACATTTTAATGAATGTAATTATAAACCATAGAAAGGAATAACTAAATTATCAGCAAAATCTAGAAAGAACGATATGCAAGATCGTGCAAAATTAATTGTATCAATTAATTTTTCTGATTCGTGGTTTAACTAAAGCGTAAAGCCAAATATTGTTTTCCTTAGATAAAATTAATTTGTAAAATATTTAATTACGTTGAGAAATGTTACAATTAAGGTCTGCATTTTCTCCTTGATTTCTGTTATAAACAAATAATTTCATTTCAGGACTTGGTGCAATAGCATTAGTAACGAATACAGAAGGATAGAAGAGATTCTAGATATCAAATAATAAATCACACGCATGAATTTGTTATTATTCTCAATTAATCAGAACATCGAACTTTTTCATTTTTATCATTCTATGGATTCTATTTATATTACTATTAATAATATTAGTTTTCATGATAAAGCATATAAAAGTGAATTTATTGCATTTCGTGACAAAGTCTCTGCTACTTCCTTGTATTTTCATATTTACTATCTACATTTCTTTCAATTATTTTATTTTAACAGAAAGCATGTTTGTTTGAATTAAAATTTGATCTACTTGCAAAAAATAAAACTTATCTGACTTTTAGACAAAAAAAATTTTTTTTCAAATTCAGTTCAAGATAATTATTTTATTTTGAAGCAAGATTTTTTATTAAGTTAATTCACCATTTAAAATATGCCATTAAATTCTCATTATCGTTTTAAAAAATATAAATCTTAGAAAGACAAAATAAATAGACAAAAGTTTTTATTTGAAATTCTTCATTAAAATACTTTATTAGCATATAAAGTAAAGGCTATTAAGTCGAAGATGGTTTTCATTTCTTTGTAAAAAATTTATCTCTCCTTTACGAACAAATTTGAAAGATATCTAAAATTAAAACTCATTGACCGAAGTGCAAAATATCCAAGAAATAGGAATAAAAAATTTTACTTAAATTATCATAGATAAAACGATATTTATTTAGCTATGAAGAAAAGAAAAAAATCTGGTTACTCTTTCTTAGATTAAAATCCCTGAGTAACTTTATCGCTTATTTGAGTTTTTGAATACAAATTGCTTTTGAGGATCTTGATATCGCATTTTGTTTATCTTAGAACCTCCCATCGGAAGACAAGCTGCGTTTCTCAACTTTCAAACTCTTAGCCGAAACAAAAACTAAAATTTTGCAACTTTTTCATTACTTCAAGTTTTGACATTTAATTACTTTTTTATCGTTTTTAAAGCTCACTTTCGTCTTTTTGCTTGTTCGTGAGTTCCCTATTTTTTTCGACAGATACTGCCTTCCTCTCACTTAAGGGAAGTGAAGGGAATAAAAAGGGGTAAATAGTGCAATAAAGGTTTGAGCACTCTTTCTTAAGCGAATTTAAAACAAAAGGAACTGACAGATTTGTTTCTATAAGGCCTAAGCGAATAAAAGTTATTCTATTTTTTGGCTGTAGATTACGAAAGAATTTGTCGTTTCTGTTTCTGTAAGTACGAACTCACATAACAAATTAACAATTAGAAGTAATAAAAAAATTTAACGATAACAGGAAGTATCATTAACTAAATATAGAAGCTGAAAAGTTAAATAAATTAAATTTTTTGTAGCTGTTTTATAATCGCTTAGTGAAAATTATAGCAAATATTTTATAGCCCGACTGTTTAAAAGTTTCGGAAAAGTTGTAATCATTTATTTAAAAAAAACTGACTAAAATATTGATTGTCAGTATTGTTTTGCCAAAATAAGTTTCTGAGCATGTTCGACATATATTTTATTGTAAATAACATTTAAAATGCTCTTTCTGTAAGATTTAAAATAAAGCTATCGAATTTCGATTTTAAATTCTTTTCATTGTGTAGGTAAAAATTTCTATTTTTTTAATTTTTTAAAATTTTGTTTAGCAATTGCTTTAGAATTTTGTCCATAAAATGTCTGATTTTGTTTACATCTAGAAACACTAACATATTGAATGAAACCAAAGAAAGAAATCTATAATTTTCATTAAAAAAACTAAATAAAAATTTTATGAAAAATTAACATTTTCTTAGGAACTATTACATATTGAAAATGGGGGTGGGGGTGGATGAGAAATATCTTTAGTAGTTTAGAAATTTTATTGCAAATAAAAAGGAATCATGTAACATAGGTTACTGAAAAAATGTTTGCTTCTTATGAACAAGAGGCAGTATTATCAAGAATTACAATAAAAGATAAAAATTAAGAATATTTAAGAATAAAATTTTATCACATCTTGTACAAGAAAGACTTCCTTATCTGCTTGAAAAAATATCCTCCTTACAAGGATTTATCAAAGAGTTTAGCAGATAATTTTGCAGAGAAAAAAAAACTCGCAATTGTTTTGAAACACATCTTACAATAAAGTCTACAGAAAAATTATTGAAATTTAATTAGGATTAATTAGGATATAAAAATTCAATTGTCTAGATAATCTGAAGAAAAATCATAGAACAATGGGTTTTGGTATTTTTTTCGGAAATGTTGAAAATAAGATCCGTCTTTCACATCTAAAGCTTAATTATTCTTTATTTTTGCCTGTTGATGGCAAAGTGATTCTCTGTAATTATCATCACATGATAATGACTTTATGTAAGAATTTTTTACTGTCGATACAGATATTATAACAGCAAACGACAAAGTGTTTATAAATGAGTATCCAGTTTTGCAGGGCAATTAAAAACAACCTTCTTGTCCATTGCAAATTAGAAATAACAGTTGAAGGTTATGCATTCATTGTGAGGTCCTGCAAAAATACGAACGATATTATAGCAACACGATAGTTCATCCCATACTTCTTCAGCATCTCTGACATGACTCTTTAAAAGCTTGCAGATATGCATGCCTTAGGTTTGTTAAATTGATAACAGTGAAACAAATACCAATTGTTTGATATAGCCTTATAAAAATATCAAGTATTGCCATACACACACCTGCAATTTTTCAAAACTTCATAGCCAGCATGCAGAAAAAATTGTGGGATGAGTTAATGTACCGTTTCTAGATTCTTCGCATTTCTGGAAAGGCTCGCTCTGAACACTTATAACTCTGTTAAATTTACACTTTCAATTGTTAGTTTTGATCTTCGAAGAACAACAAGACTGTACTTTGTTTTCTTTTCTTTCCTTTTCTTTTAATAGGCCTGCGAGGTTGGGATATTCATTCATAAGCATCCTGTATTTTTTTCTACGTGCAAGTTATTATAAATTTTTTTCCACCAAGGCATTACAGCATTATTTGTTTCACGAGGTATTTTATGGAGACTAATCGCCTTGCAGATAGTTTTATTTGGCTACCCAGTTGTATTAAGTCCTTAGTGGTGGTTCAATTTATTGCTAAAGAATAAACAAAATTCGTTGAGTCCAATAAAAGAAAGAAGATAAAAATGAATCATAAAACAAACATTTTCAAATGGAACTTGTTAGTAATATAAAATTAAAACAAATTGATTGTTTCATATTTGGTTTTCGTATTTATTTTTGTAAAAGTCTTGAAATTAGATAACAAAAAATTTCTAAATATATTATCGCACGGAAATAACAGTTCTCCAGCGTTAAGAGCATGATCATTATCTTTTTTTTCTGTAAATACTTAGTAAGTTATCTCAAATGAAAGGAATATAACTTTTATTTTGAAGTTAATTTCCTTAAGATACATTCCTTTATTTCCCTTCGAAATCTATATCACAGGTGAATGTTTGGAATATCATATTTCCTAATAATGTGGGGGTTGGTATTAGTTTTTTATAAACGGCATTACATTGACCGGGATTTTAATAAACACTGTTTCTCTGAAAGATAAATAAAAAAAAAGCATCAAAAGAATCATATGAGAAAAATTTTCATATGGTTCTTTTAGTTATATTAAAATGAATAAATGGACTATTTCACAGTAAAAAGGTCTTTGAACTTAGATAATAAAGAATTTTTAAATATCCCAACGCAGAGAAATAATAATTGTTTTTGAGTGATAAGTTAAAGTGTGATCTTTAATTTATCACTCCTCTTAACTTTGCTCTAATTCTTGTCAAATGGGACATCTCAGAAGAAAGGTAAAGAATTTTTGTTCCGATTTAACAATTTTTTTCAAATTTTGCTTGAAAGGGAAGCCATAGACCTTAACTAATGATTTGAAACAAGGAAAGAAATGAACCTTTTTTTTTTCTTTGAAATCTTAGGAGAATGTTTGGAATATAGTATTTTTGTAATTTAATCTATACTTATAATAAAGCTCAATGTGTGTGTGTGTGTGTGTGCGTGTGTGTGTGTGTGTTGGCGCTCTACAGGCCAGACCATTCAACCTACAGCTACCAAATTTGGCACGTGTATACCTTGGAGGCCGGGAATGTGCACCTGGGGGTTATTTTTTCGAATTTTTAATTAGAATTTTATTTATTTAAAAATTAAGCGAAATTTTGACGTGTTTCTGCTATAACTGCCGAAAATATTACCGCACAAAAAAGATTTTTACATGAAGTTAAAGATAAAAAATTTATCTTTTAAATGATGCTACTGTTTTAATCTTAAAATTAAATTTCTATTTTTAATGAATTTTTAAATAAATATTTTAACTATGTTTTTCAATAATTTTTTTCGTCAAAAATAAAAATGAGGATTAAGCACGTTTCGCATTCAGGAGAAAAAAATAGCTTTTTTCAAAGTGTTGAAAACACATTGATTAAAGCTCTAACTGAAAATAAATTAAATCTTTTTGGAAATGAAATCTGCAAAAATATAATTTTCGTCACGTGTCTGTAGGAAATGAAACAAATATGAAATATTATTTTTTCTAAAAAATAAATTCAAGAAAAATTCATTTATGATCTTTTACACTCTATATATTATTAATCCAATAAATAAGTTTTATTTTAAGGCAAGTTTTGTTTAATATGAACAAGATATCCATTCAAATCATGGCCACACAGCTAATTTGTAAACCTTTACTAAGACAAAGATCTGTTGCGACATAAATCGTAAATATTTTATTTAAAAGTAGCAAACGATTATTTTAATAATTATAAATTTTATTTTGTAAATAGTTGTGAAATTCAGATTGGCAACAGTGATATTTTTGGGACTTTTAATTTGTTGTTTAAAAACGATGCTAGAATTTTGAATGAAAATAAGTTGATGTAAATTTGATAATATTATCTATAATGTAATAAGATTTAGTTTCATAATAAATTTGTCTGCATTCTATTTTTGTTGACGCACGAACACAACAGATTTACTAAAATGGTTTAAATAGAAAAATGATTATATTTTATGTAACTTAATTCAATAAATGCTCTAATAAATAACGAATTTTTGATTTTACATAAAGCTTCTGCTGTCGAAATCACGAATAACAAAATGCTCTTGAAACACTAATATTTTAAATAAAAAGAGTTAATTTCCAATCAACTAAATCAATCACTTAAACTGACTGATTTATGAAAATTTGAATATCACTATTCAATAAAAAAAGGATAATTTTAGATTTTCCATCGATAGTTTCAAAGAAAATACGCCAATCAGCGCGCAGGTTTCTCAAGATTAATTGGTCTAAGATTATGAAAATGTTGAGTTTTTCTAAATTTTTAACATTCAAAACTTCATAAATAAGTCTTAGTTGATCGTGGAAAATAGAAATATTCATTCATTTATGTAAACTTGGGTGTGTCCAGAATATTTCTCAAAATATGACACCTTACTGAATTAAATTTAGACTTCATAATTTTTGAAATATATTTATAGGTCTGAACAAAATATTATTATTGATTTCAATTCAATCCTTTTGAAAGCAAAACTAAAAACTGAATTTTATGCTGAATCTGAGAAATTTTTGTTGAATTATTCTTTGAGATATTACATAAATTATCAAAAATATTTTGTAGTTCACATAAGACTTAAATACCGAGATATTCTGTTTGCAATACTCATATTCAATAATAATAGTAATAAATAAATAGCAATAAAGATGATAAATAAAATTAAACGCTTGGTTTTATTAAAAAATATCTTTATATTAATTGCAATTTCATCATTTTCACTTTAAATTAAAGTTGACGTTTTACCGGAAATGACAACAAATTAGCAAAATATATAGAGTAAATTGAACGAAACGATCTAAACAACAGTATAAGTTTGGTATGACTATCAAAATTTGAAGATTAAAATTGTTTTGTTTGAGAATCTATTAAGAGAACAGTTACTTAAAATATTTAATTGAAAATTGTAGCGAGCGGTAATATTGGCGAACCGGCTGGTCGCCAAAGGCGGCTAGTGATTAATAATATTGCTTTGAATTGGGGCCACAGATCTTATCTAGTGATTTGAAACAAGGGAAGAAATTATCCTTTTTTTTTCTTTGAAATATCAGGAGAATGTTTGTAATATAGTATTTTTATAATTTAATGATTAATAATATTGCTTTGAATTGGGGCCACAGATCTTATCTAATGATTTGAAACAAGGGAAGCAATTATCCTTTTTTTTCAACCTTTTAAATATCAGGAGAATGCTTGGAATATAGTATTTTTGTAATTTAATGGTTAATAATAATTTTAATAAACTGCTTTATATTTATTGCCCACTACTTGATTATACATTGTTTCCCAAAATGATACGATAAAACTCCATGTCAAGCTTTAAAATATTTCTTTACTTTCCGTACCTTAATTTGCTTAATATCCTATTTGTATATGATCGCAACTGTTGCCAATTGTGGCTAGTCAAGATACCACTTTCCCAGTGAAGAAAGTTGATCACTCTCACTTCTTGGGGCAAATGAAGACGATTGAAAGCCTCGATTGTTGCTCTGTGAGCCGAGAAAGAATCAAGGAGAAGGTTTGTTAAGAGCTGCCCTGATTGAGATCATGTGAGAGGCTGCAAATTTGATTAGCTTTATTCGGTGAGCCTTTTACTTAAACCCACACCCTTCCAATCGATACTTGGTTCCCCCTTGCTAAAACTCCAATGTGTGTGAAACCTTCCTTTCTTCCCGCTTCCATTCTGACCTCTTAATTATGGGATAAAGTAAAGACTTTTAAGGACTTTGAATAGATTCCGGGCCCTCTTTCAGAAGAAAGTGTTAAAGTTATAAGGAGAATGAGCAGAAAAGTATTAAAAAAGTCCCTGACTGTAAATTTAGAATCAGTTTCGTAGTTTTAATGGAAACATTTATTTTTTAACCTGAAGTTAATCTGTTACCATTAGCATTACAATAAGTAAAAAAAAATTATTTTTATGTTATTTATGGTTTATATATTACCACCTGCATTTATTATAAGTATTTATTAATTATTTTAACCAATTAACTGTTGATAACGAGTATAACTGTTGTAATTGTAAGTTTAGAATCAGTTTCGTAGTTTTAATGGAAATATTTATTTTTTAACCTGAAGTTAATCTGTTACCATTAGCATTACATTAAGTAAAAAAAAATATTTTTATCTTATTTATGGTTTATATATTGCCATCTGCATTTAATATAAGTATTTATTAATTATTTTAACCAGTTAACTGTTGGTAACGAGTATAATCGCCTTGGAAAAAATACAACATTTTGCGTTATGATGAGTTTATTCAATGACAGTTATTATATTTATATAATAATTTTTAATCATTATATTTATAATTAATCATTTATTATATTTACAAAATATTTATATAATATATGTGTGTTTATGGCAATTTAGATACGCATTTCCCGAAGAGGTCGAAGCAGTTAGCTAGTTAAATATATGGTGAATTGTTGTATATTGCTGCATATACTATTTGCAGAAGGATTGTTTTGCATATCCATCGATGTAAAAATTAAAACATATATAAAAAGCCATTCCTTATAAGTTCTACGAAAAATTTAGTAATTATTTTAATTCTATGGTTTTAATACTTTTACAAAAATGTCTACAATTTGGCATGGTATTTAGTAACCATAAAACAATTTCCCCGGCCCTTCTTTAGTGTTTGGAGTAATCTAAATAATCAAGTTGACAAGAAAATTTAAATGGGAACTGGTAAGCCCATTCTAGTTCCCCTTATGAAGTGGCCCATTCCCATTCCGCACACAAACATATGATCCGTCATTGGAGGGAAGATAATCTGTCCCGCAAAATTAGTGTACACACTTGAGAAGCGCGAACCAACTTGCATACAGAAAGCTTCTGTTTACTATATATGCAGCACTCCTAAAATAATATGTCATTCGTTAAACAGGTCGCCATGATTATTGGCGTAGTTTCTATGGCACTATCTAAAACTATCAAAAAAAAAAAAATCAAGCAGTTCACCATTTAATGAATTCAATCAATTTTTCAGACATTCCCTTAGATTCAATATTAATTAATTGAAATCTATGAAAGATTAAAATTTTAATACTAAAATAATACAAATCTATATTAAAAAATACTTTTGATGAATCCTTGTAATCCTGCTAAATCCCTTTTCAAAATAGAATTTTTTGTATACCTTAATATCATATTCCATGTCTATCTCTAGAGCTCACGTGTCTGTTATCCAATTTCGTAAATTTCTGAAGAAGCAAAAACTTCAACCCATAGTAACCTCAAAAAAACGTGCTCTCCTAGATTTTCATATATTTATAGCCTGAAAAATGCCTGAATCGCGCCTGAAAAATGACGCAAAGAAAAAAGCGATGATAGAGTCATGTTCTCGTATTACAAAAATTACCCCCCCCCTCAATTATTTTATTCACATAATTTAAATTGCTTATACTAAATTCATAAAAATATAACTTAAATGTTTCTTGTAGCTACTATTGTAAAATATCAGAACTAGTCTTGCATATACGAAAATCATAATGAATATGGTTCATTTTCTCAGTAAAAAAAATAATTATTATTATTTAATAATTTAAGAGGGTTTATTTTTAAAAGGAGATTCAGTTATTTAAATTTATATTTCATTTTATTATGAAATTGATTTATAACCTCCCATGTTTGTATTTTTGCTATCAAACGATTAAAGTTGACTTGACTAATGCATTAATGGTCCGTTTCAAAGCATTTGAATAATACGAGAGCTTTTTTAAACTTTCATAAGAGAATTAATTTAAGATTTACGTTGGGTCACGGTAGCCTGGTGGTAAGGTCTCGGCTAGTGAGCCGTAGGTTTTCAGGTTAGAGACCCGATTCCACCGAAGAACCGTCGTGTAAGGGGGTCTGTTGCACGTTAAATTCGTCAGGGCCAAACATCCTTCCGCTGATGTGGTGTGGAGAGGGGGTGCCAGCTCAGGTGTCGTCCTCAGCATCTGACCGCGATTCAAAATTACGAGGTCCGTCCCAAAATAGCTCTAGTGTTGCTTTACAACGAGACGATAATATAACTAAACTAAACTAAACTTACGATTTAATTTGTGAAAAGTTAAATCTAAGGGGAAGTAAGAAATAAAAAAAGCGTGCTCGTATTTTAATGCCATTCTTATGTTTCAGTACTTTATGGCAGAAATAAACCTTAGTGCATTTTTAGTATGTTTTCAGTTCTAATTTTGGTAAAATTTATTTTAAAATACAGCTAAAAATATTTCAAATGAATATTTTGAATTTCAATCAGTTGTGACGTCATATTTTCCAAGCACGTTATATTTGAAATCAAAATTCATGAGCTTTAGGCAACATTTGCATCATATTCATTCTGCTTTTGTTGATTCCTAAGTAAATATTTGGAGGAGCAAATAAAGGTGGAGCACTAGGTAGAGCAAATAAATCAAATTTTCTGACTATAGCATGGACAAAATAAAATTTTCTCGTCTTAAAAATACAACTCTGTCATCCTAAACTAATTACTGAAGCAGATAAGTTGAGTATTCAGTTAATTTTGAAGAAAACTAAAACAAGTTTGTAATCAAATTTTGTAACAAAAATTGAGTAAACTGCTTGAGAGCAAGTTATTTAGTAAATCTAACGATTTTACATCATGGAAATTTTAGTGTAAACTTCCAGAGTGGATCTATTAATAGTTTGTACCTAACCAAATAAGCCGGAACGGCATTCTACTATTTTCATCTGTGTCCTTCACTTTATTGTTCATTAAGCAATTAGCACTGAAAAAATCAAACCTCATTTTATTTTTTACATTGGGAATATTAAACGTCCGAGTCAAAATAACTTTATCATTCATAATAATGTTATACATTTTGTTAGCCTATTTTAAGTGCAAGGCAATAATGCCCAAAATAACTGTTATTTAATAATATTGCCGCATTGAAGAAAGACAGTCGAATCTCCATGGCCGAATGGTAATGGCACTGGTCTCATGATCAAGAGACCTGGGTTCGAATCCCGATAGAGACAATGCGATTAATAGTATTCCTTGATTTTATGTTTTCCTTTATTTCATGTTCCAGAAGATATTGGACATTTCTTTAGTTTGCCAGACAAGTGTTCTAGACTTTTCTTACTGTCTCCAGAAGAGTATTCTGGAACTTTCTCTGCTTATATAAAAGCAGAAGATTTGTCAGTTACTGTATTCTCAGTTCTGAGTTCAGTTAATAAATTGGTTTAGCTCTACCTCTTTTGTGTGTTATTGAGTTCTATACTATAGTTCTAAGTCACAATATGTGCGAATTCGGTCAGTTATAAACATAACAAAATCCATTTTTCTTTAAATATTTATCTTCAAAATGGTATTCATTTGTTCAAAACATTTATTTAAATTTATTGCACAGTAAAAACTCATTTTCATTAAAGCAAAAAAAGTGGATTATTTATTATGAAGAAAGAAACATTGAGCAGAAAAATGGGAAACAGATCACAGTGTAACTTGAATGAAATTTCAAAAAAGGAATTAGTAACCTTAAAGGCATTGCCCTCTCATTCCCGACATCAGGGGACGGGGATTGTATGAACCAGGCAAAGCTAAGAGAAATTTTAAGTTCCTTGGTCTATGCAGAATAGACTCCTCAGACACAAGTACTACTTGTCATTGATGATAAACCTTTTATATAGATGGAACCATAATTTATCTATCTCCAGTTACGGGTAAATAAGTAAAAGTGTATAACAGACATTTTATTACCAATTAAATACAATTCATACACAATAAAGTAAATGCTTATACTGAAAACTTCAAGAGAAATACAGTACGAATTCGTAAAATGCATCATTAAATTGTATTTCGGAGAAAAACCTCTAAAGTTCCATTGTTTAAACTGCGTTTACCTGGAACTTGGAGCAAAATTTTTAACGTAGTATCTCTGGATGTGGAAGGGAAATACGTAAATTCTTCATGCGCCTGAACAACTGAAAATAATGACTTTCGATAGCAAAACTGCTTCTGTTCAATTCATTTTATACTGAAATTGTCCATTCAATAATTACCGAGTTGTTATTCAAAATTCTCTACTTTCTATAAATTGTCTTTTTCTGCGAACGATATATAAATTCTAAAATATTTTGTTTCATTTCTTTATGAAAAAGATGTTCTTGGAAAATCATAAAATTCAATGTTCTTGGTAAATAGCAAAAGATGTTCTTGGAAAACAGTAAAAACATTACAAAAAATTCTTTTTTCAAGTCTTTCAAAAGGTTTAAAGTTATTTTTATAAAGTTTGCAAGAGCGTTATATATGTCAGAAAAATGCTTTCAGCAACAGCTATTTTTGAAATTATTAAGTGATGTTTCTATTATAATTGACAATACTTGCTTGAGAAACATCATTTTATCATCAAACATTTTATCATCTGATTACACTATATATGAAATTTTTAAAACTATATATACATTACTAAAATTTTTTAAGAGTCCTTACTCTGTTATATTACTTATAATTTTGTAGAAAAATATTTATTTAGTTAAATATAAGTCAAAATGGTGAGAACTTGGGAAGTATTTTTCGGAATTTTACAAAAGTAGAAAATAAAATAAACTTTTATGTTTTCCCTTCCAATTCCTTTTAAGAACTGCCAGTTTACATATATTTTATCAAATATGATGAATTATTCCTAATGAATTCAGAGAAAAGAGACGAATTTATGCATTCGATTTTGGCTCTCACCTCCTTGGTAATATCTAAGAGAGGTTTAAAATAAAGATTTTAAATTCTCGTTATATTTTGCTTAATTTCAAGAATTGCATTTCTAGTTTGACACTTTTAAGTCACGTGATCACTTTACCTTTGATGAATATTTTCTGGTGAAAGATTTCCAGAAACGCTGAAAAATAAATTTTGGAAGGGAAATATTTATATATACATATATAATGAAAATAAATAAATAAAATCCCACGTAAGCATCGATTTTCTTTATGCTTGCGGCAATATCTCCTCGGATCCCATCAAACTCTGATGAAATCTTTTATGATATTTTCAAAAAGTGGAATCTTTTTGCATGCAACTTTCATTCCTTTCGGTTTCTTTCAAATGTTGATTTCTCGTTTTCTCTTTCCGAAAGATTGTTTTCTACTGTATATTGAAATTATTTTTATGTTGTAAACAGTGTTATGGATTTCAAAGTGTGGGCAATATCTTCAAAAATAGATTTTGCAGGCCGTGAGACGAATATGTAATTGCATTATTATCTTCTATGTAGAAATCAAGGTTTCTTCTATTTTAATATTTTTAAGCACTAAATAAGTCTTAGATGATCAAAGAGAATAAATAAAGAGCTTATTTCCTAATGAAGGAAATAAATAGAAATTATCACGAGGTTTTTTTTTTTTTTTTTTTTTTTGAATAGCTTTAAAATTTCATGTCATTAGAAACGAAACTCTGCCGAAATCAGTATGTTTAGATAAAACTAAAAAAAATGAAAAATATTTCTAAAATGGAAATTTGCGATTAAAATATATTTTAAGACATTGACATTAGTTTCAAAACTAATTTTAATTATTTTTTGCTGTAAATTCCAAGCGATAGTAATAAAAATGCAATAAAATGCGTGTTATAAATTCAATTTATTTCGCTATTTTCAAATAAATTCGTTTTATCGCCATCTAAATTCATAGATAAAAGCACTTTAACTTCTGAATTACAAGGGCGATTGGTTTTGCCCACGCCTGACATCAATCTATTGTATTTCAATAACTTCCTAAATCTCAAAAGATGCTGAGTCAGTTTTCTTAAAGGAAAATTCCCACATCGAATACATAAGACAAGCAACATTTTTGTAATCATCTTCTTTTTCTCTTTGGTTTCTAAAAAGAAATCCTAAGAGATATTTAAAGAAAAAACTCTTTTTCATTTTTGCCATAATTTATATATTTTTATGGATTCATTTCATAAAAAGACCAAAAAATAATAATGAGTATTGAAATATAGAAATTAAACTAAGAACATTCATTATATTTAATCATTTAAATGAATGAATTGGATTTTTCTTTTGTGAAGCATTTTCGTTATAAAAATCCATGTGCTTAACAGGTTTATAGTAATATGCTAAAAACAAAGAAATTTCAGTCAGAAATTATAGATATGTACTATTTGATAATTTTTTTTTACTAAACAAAAAGAATATTAATGCGAGTTTATTTCCTGTTGAAAAGATATAAATATTGACTATAATTTTTCAAACACATAATGATTATTAATTTAGTTTCATTTGAAATTTATACAATAAATAATTTTTTCTTTAATTTTTTTTTGTTTAATGGAACTAAAGTGAGTTCATTTGCTTGATTTATTGAAATATTCATTAATTAAAATTTCATGAACTTTCTGCCATAGAAATAAAATGCCGTTTAGATATTTGTAAAATACTATCGATTTTACAGAAATCCACTGCATGTATTTTTTGTAGTTAACATTTTTGAGCTTTGAAGTTGCTTGTCAAACACCTTCATATTTATAATATATAATTTTAATTGTCAATCATTTCTAATTCTGTCATACGTTGGCAACCAAGGTCACGCTGGTATAAGGTACACAGCTGAAATCAGATTCATTTAAGTGTATCCCTTGTCTTAAAATAATTTTTATAATTTACAAGAACCGTCCAAAAAAGTCTCTCATAGTTTTTCATAACAAATAAAAAGTCAAATAAATAAATAAATATAAAAAGTAAAATAAGTAATAAAAGCACGTTTTTATTACTTATAAGATAAGAAACAAGATTTGAAACAGAAACAAATCAAATAAAACTTTAACAGCGTGATTTTGTCATAGAGGCACTCCAAGTAAATTCTGATTTTAATCACATCTAAAGTATTATATAATTAAATATTATAAATAAAAATATATTATAAATGTGATCACTAAGAGTGTTAAATGGAATTAAATAATGTGAAATCGATTAATTATTTTATAGTATATTTTAATTTTTATTGAATTTTTAAGAATTTCCTATTACACAGTATTCACTTTCGGTTACCGTCTTATAAATTTGGTGATTTTGCGATTTTGTTTCGCCCTCATATTACTGATGAAATAACTCATTTTAATTAGAAAAATTAAAATAACTAATTCTATTTTTTCTAAATTTGGGTTCATTAATAAAAACACTAATTTTGAAAACTTTTATATTTATATTAATTCATTTATTTTTACCTTTTATTCTTCGATATATTTCATAATTCACTTTTATAAATATTGTGGAATCGTTTAATCAAATTTCAGATTCAAAAATCAGATTTTATTTTTCAAATTTATAGCGTCTTACAATCGAAACAAAAACATATTAAAATTAATCGATTAACTGATAAGAAAATTCTGAAAGGCTAAAGATAACATTTTATCAGAGTTTCGCAAATGAACAAGATTTTAAAACTTTATTACATCAAGAAGTAAATTATAAATAAGTTTCAATTTCTCATCTTTGCAAACATCAAATAAATCTTATAAAGAGACAGCAGATTTTCAGATTTAAATAACAAGGACATTTTATTAAATTATATTAAATATGTTGGCACCTTCCGTTTAACTAAACTGAAAGACATATATTTCTTGAAGATTTTAACCCGAACTCTTTAAGCATTTCTATATTCCCATCAAGCATCCAGTATTATAAAGAGAAAAACGCTATTGCAAAAGAAACAAAGAGAAATTTCGAGTGTCTTTTCAGTTTCCTTACATTTTGATATTGAATTTAATATCACACTTATGTGTCACTTGTTCTTTCTTGTTTCTTCCAAAAAAGATCGTTCACATTTCCATATCTTTTTATTCTTTTTAATATTTATTTTCCGTTCTTAGCTGCCATATCATATTCATTTTTTTTCTTTTGTTTTGTTGCATTTTAAAGATAGCGATTTGAGTAACTTGTATACTAAAGGCATGATAATTTCAAAGTTCGAAAATCGTACAGTGTTAGTTTTAGATCTTTAAACTTACATGATGTGTAAAATTGAATTACATTTGCTATATTTTGTTAGAAATTTTAGCTATTCTTTAAGTTTGAAATTTATTGAAAATTTCACAATTACAACGAAATTCGTCTTTGTTTTTAATTCTTATCAGCTAATCAATGAATATTTTCTTCGAAGTTTTATTTTTATTTTTTATATACTATTTAGGGCAATTTCTATAATCAGAATCAATCCGTATCAGAATTCCATTAGGTAAAAAATGTTATCATCAAAAACAACTTACACTTTTTTTTAATCTCGGGGACTTCAAGATCTTTTAAGTCTACCTAAAACTTAGTTGCTCATTATAATGAAAGACAGAGAAGGAAAAAAAACGCTACCGCTGCCGGAAAGTTCAATTCTCTCGCTAGATGTAGTCCAGAGTCTCTTATTTATTGCTAATGAAGTAACGTTATTTTTTTTTTCTTGTTTCCATATTTTTTTCCAATTTTCCTTTTTAAAGAATTACGGCATGTGCTGTTTCCGATAAATTCTAAAACCAAAAGAATTTCATCCTTTAATGACATTAAAATTTTGTTTTTGCATTTTTGCAAGCTCTCCAGTTTGATTTCGTTATCTACTCGAATATTTGGAGGAGTTTGTCGGCTTTCCCCAACCGATTTTTTGGACAGCCCTTTTCAGTTCGAAAATCAGACTGAAAAAAAAGTTGTGTTATTTTTTTAATATGATCTTTTTTTTTTAAAGGAGAGATTTTTTGAAAAAGAAATGAAAAAGTAATAGAACGAAATGTAAGCACGAATGGAAAGGAAATATTAATGGAAGAAAGGAAAATTATGAAAACTATCTGAAATCCTTTAGAAAACTCAAACTTTTATGGAATGATTTCTCATCTTAAACCTAAAAACTCGATAAAAATTAAACGTATTTTCTTTGGCATATTAAATTTAATAAATGACCAAGGAAATTATTTCCATCGGGGGGGGGGAGAGCAGTTTTTCTAATGCTTAATTTCTACCATTAATATTTAATGCAGCCGGATACTTAATGATATGGAATTTATTTCAAACGTATAACTTATTACAAGTCATAACTCCTTCTCAACTCTTTGTTGGTACACCTATTTTATGCATCAAATAAGGTACATCAGGCTTTTTTACACAGATGGCTACTTAATGATATGGAATTTATTTCAAATGTATAACTTATTACAAGTCATAACTCTTTCTCAACTCTTTGTTGGTACACCTATTTTATGCATCAAATAAGGTACATCAGACTTTTTTACACTGCTGGCTACTTACTGATATGGAATTTATTTCAGACATATAACTTATTACGAGTCATAACTCCTTCTCAACTCTTTGTTAGTACACCTATTTTATGCATCAATGAAGTATGCATCATGTATCAAATAAAGTACATCACACTTTTTTACACTTTAAAAAAAATATGATTTTTTTGAAAAAATCATTGAAAAATATACTATCGAGATAGAATGAAACTGAATAATAAAAGGAAAGGAAATCTTAATTTTAGAAAAAACAAATCATAAAAGTTGATTAAAACTCTTTTAAAGATTCAAGCTTTCATGGACATTCATGGAATACTACATTTCAGACACAAAAAATTCTTCAGAAACTCAATGTATTATTTGGCCTCTGATATTTAATAAAAGTTATTTTTTCATTCCAGAGAATTGTTTTTTCCTAAAATTAAAACCCTAATGAATAAATACATTTGACTATTTGATCTAATGAATACAGTGAATATTTTATACCACTGCTTCATTTCAAAAGCATAACTTATTTCGAATTATAAGGCGTCTTTTAACCCTTAATTAAGCACGCCTATTTTAAGTCTCAAATAAGGTGTGGCAATCATATCCTTTTTTTTTAATCTGTAGTGACTTAATGTTTCCAGTAAGAAGCTACATAAATGCTAAAACCTAAATTTATCATCATTGTGCAAATTTTCTTTTTGTCGTAAATAATTCTCCCATAATTTTGAACGGCAATTTTTTCATTAATATGTTGCTTCTGGTTATTAATTCCTTTTTCTATTTTTAAAATTCCTAGAATACATATAATTTTGTGTAACTAATTCACTACAATTTTTTATTACAGAACTTCAAAAACGTTATGAGTGCATTTTTTTTCAAACATTATTATTTTGGAATGCAAATGCAATAACAATTTTGCTGTAGAAATTTTCAGAAATCGTACCTAATATTAATAAAATTACAACTTTTTAAAATATTATTTCATATAATTTTAAATATTTTTCTCATTTTCTACACATAAAATTTAAAAAATGACAACTTCGTACCTCCTTTTTCCACATACATATATCCCTTAGTGACCTATCAAATATTAATAGGAATGTGACTCGGCTGTTTAGTAGCGTCTAAATCACAACATTTTATAATCACATTATAAAAATTATCATAACTATGAAAAAATTATATTAAGGCATTTAGATAAAAAAAAGAGCATATTATCCTCCGAGATCGCCATACTTAATCAAGCACAACTGTCTCTCAGATCACATGCTATGTTTTTCATCTATAGAGTCGTATTCTTAAAATTTTACAATTATATGAATAAAATAAAGTAATTATTTTTAAATATAGTATTAAATTTCTATAAAGTTGAAAAAGTTTCTTCCAGATATCTTGCAATTTATTCTCATCGTTAATAATTTCTTCATTTAAAGCTAATATAATATTATACAAAAAGTGCTGATGCAGTTCAGAACTCGTGCCAATTTTAGAAAAACACAATTTTTGTAAGATATTCACTCATCATGTCAAATTCCTCACCATTTTATAAGTCCAAACAATTTTGCAATTTAATCCAATTTAAATATGTAGATAAAAATGCAATTTAAAATATGTAGATAAAAAATAAAAAAATAAATATAGAATAAACTTACTACTTCGTGAGTGACGATCTGAAAGCTCGGAATTGTGGTTGGGCCTTAGGCAATGTGAGATTGAATCTTCATGTATCACCACTCCTCGTAGATCTATGAAGATATGTAAAAAGTCGCGAAATTATTCGCAAAAAATATCAAAGAAAAACGTAAAATATACCCAACTGATCTGAGAAATCGCCTGAAGATAAGAAAGGATTATGAAGGTTTTCTATTTCATAAATCTAACATCGAGATAAAAAAAAATACAAGAATGGATTTTTATGAAAAAAATTGCTTGTTTTAAAGAATCGATGATGAGCGTATTTTAAGAATGATTGATTCACATAATAATAATAATTATTATTATTATGCTTGATAAAGGGAGCATCATTTTCTGAGTAAAAAGATTAATCCATTATACGAGAAACCACTTTCGATTGTATTGTTTCAATTTTTTTTTATAATAATTTGGGAAAAGATGATTTAAATCTTGTGAATCAGTATCATATTTATAATAGTAAAGGACACTTAATAACATTACGGAAAAGTAAGAACAAATGACTACTCGGAACTGATCTGAGGCACACAGGAAGTCTTTCCTCGATTTTTTAATTATCTATGAAAAATGTGAGGCACATAGGAAGTCTTTCCTCGATTTTTTAATTATCTATGAAAAATGTGAGACACACAGGAAGTCTTTCCTCGATTTTTTAATTATCTATGAAAAATGTAACTGAAAGTGGAAGATTTTAAATATACGCATTATTTTGAACACAAATTAACGAAACACTGAAAAAAATAAGTTGCATGTAATTAACGAATCATAAATTCAGATGAATGCTTGATTTTCTTAAAATAAATATTTTTGATCATAACTCTCCTGTATTTACTTTGAAATACATTGCATCTTAAAATATGTCAATATATTTTCTTCTGCCAATAATATTTAATGAATCTTTATTTATAATGCATATCTATATTATAATATATCTGTAACTGATGACTCTTTAAAAATGTCTGTTAATTGATGCTTAAATGTTTTCTAATATCTCGTACTTAATGATGATTCTTCAAATATAAAAATTAAAAATATGTTTCATTAAATATTTTAAACGAATATTTGATGAAATTAAAATATTTACGATGAAAATGCGAAATTATTCCAAGTAAAGGTACTGAGATTTCTAAACTTACTTTCTTTAAATTGAAGGGATATTCAAATTCCATTGAAATGAGTTCAAATTGAAAAAAAAAAATGCATAAAAACGGTGCCTTCATTTAAATTCAAAAGTTTAGATGTCAGTTGATTTTGAAAAGAAATCAACTGTGTCGTTCTGAAAGCAGTATGACAGTTTGCAATGTTATCAACTTCATTTACAAATCATGTTATCACGATATAGACATGTAAATCTAGACGCACTTTCATAAATCTTTAAAATAAAATTCCTTAATACATAGAGATAAAGGGGTATTTCTAAAGCCGTCTCCTACAGTTTTAATATTCATGCAATATTCCATAGAAATCCCATTTATTAACTTCTGACACATTAGCATATTAAATTTGAACAATTCATTGTATACTCTCCCTATGTTTCCTTTTCGATCAAATCCAATGCCTGAATTAAACTTGAGCATTTTTACATATTAAGTATTAAATAATATATATGTGTAGTAACATTTCAACATCGCACAGTCCATTATTAGTTTTCTTAAATTATAGTGCAAAGGCAGTTATGCTCATAAATTCCTTGAATTATTAATAAAACTAAGCAAAACCAGCAATTTTAATTCAAGTATAAATTAAATCTTGAGCATTTTTATATCTTCAGTATTAAATAATATATACACGCAATAACACTTCACTGTTGTACAGTCCATTATTAGTTCTCTTAAACTATAGTACAAAGCAGTTATGCTCATAAATTCCTTGAATTATTAATAATACTAAGCAAAACCAGTAATTTTAATACAAGTCTTAATATCGCAAGTGCAAATATTATGTTTTTAATTTACATGCAAATTAATATTCCTTTATAACGAACCCATTCGTGATATAAGCCTCAGACTATTAGATATGTTGCTTTAATCGATAGCTTAGTCCTCTATTTATATACGCAATTTAGCTTGTAGCTAGCTAATAAAATAATTATAATAAAGCATCCGCATGTGGATGAAACAAAAGTGTCTCTATATGCGATTAATCGTCGCTTATGAAGATTGATCATCGCCCGATGACATCTGGCCACGGTTACCAGTGACGTCAACCGATAAGGTTCGATGATGGATTCTCACTACAGAACTCCCTCTCAAACGAGCGCTTTATTCAACCCCCTTCGGGCGGGGGTGATTACCATATTTGAAACGGGGGATCTTCAGCAACATTTTGACTAAAATTCCCATTTTGGAAATCACTTTCCATATGTTTGTTTCGACTCATAAAAGATCGAACACGCGCTCGTTTCTGATGAGTTGAACTTAAAAGATGCCAAAGAAAAAGCGTATCGCCAGAGAAATTAAATGGTTATGCATAGTATTAAATATATATTTATTCAAATATTCATTCAAAAGCACTCTTATGACATTTGATTTAATTCCTGAAAAACAAACATACTTTTAAGGTTATAAGATGCCATATAAATAGAGATTTAAACAAAATATTAAATAAATATAATATTAAAAACTCTAAATATACATATCAATTTTTCATTTATTTGTTTAAACTAGCGAAGTCATAAATAAAGTTTCGTTCTTTTTATCCCCTTCTGTTTGTTAGCTGAATTTAGTCATTCTTGAAAAAAATTATTGACATTAAAAACGCAATAGTTATTTTTAACATTATAAAACATATCTGAATGTACTCTTTTAAATATTTTTGTTTTAACTTAAGTAAGGGCAACTCTCTTCTGCTGAATTGTACTTAGAAGATGTACAAGAAAGCTTGACTCAAAAAAGTTGACATTGCATATAATAAAAAAAAAAATTAAAACTCGTCTATTTTCCACAAGTTTGCTTTATCTTGAAATAATAAATACATTTTCGCCATTGATGAAATAAATGACATTCAAATTAGATGATATCTAAGAAATATGTCTTCTCAAGAAAAATATAAGTTACAATTGAAAAATTAGTTTTTAAAAAAAATGAAATGTAATAAATACATAGAGAAATAAAAATAAGGAATAAAACGGATTTTATATCAATGTATGAATGGAATAACAAAACAGCATAGGGTTTTTAATTTTATTATAAAAACATATTTTTAAAATCAATTATTTTCTAAGCACTCAAATTTAAACTTCAAAACCACATTACCTTCTGAATTTTCCCGCTGTCTGCCTTCCCATGCTTCTCATGGTGTAATTTTTGTAAATATCTAACGTCAGACTGTAACACCAAATGAAAATCATTCAACTCTAATAAAGGATAACTCTGTTATATTTCAATAAAATATCTCATTTCGAAACTATATAAACTATTAACATGGCCTTTTAGTCCGCCTTCTACATTACCAAGAAGAGTGTGTCGCTCGACTTCATGGTTATGGTTTTATCAAAGGAATTTTAAAAGCCTCTAAAAAAGAACATTTCCCTAAGAATGAGCTAAAAGAATAAAACTGTACTTTAAGGACAATCACCTCTTACGTATTGTCAAAGAAAACACTTTATATATATGATTATTCTTGCCTCCAAATAATAAACTTGAAGAATAAAATCTCATAATGAGAAAGATCTTAAAATACATTATAAACCTGGATTTTAGCTTTATCATAAAAGCAAGATACTGCTAAATTAGTTAACCTATAAGCTCATTTTACAATGTAGTAAAAGATATTTAATATATCACAGTAGGTGGCATTTTAATTGAATTGTCTGCTTTAAAAACACAAGACCTAAAATCCTATAACACATAAACTGAAAGAAAAACATTTGCAATCTTTCTAAATCTCACAGTGCAAAATCCACTAATTGCTAATAAAATTTATTATGCAAAAATCAATTTACATTTTCAGCATGTATGCAGATGAAAATTAATATGGAGATTAATTTTTTAAGGAAAAAAAAAGTGGAAGAAGAAAAGAAAATTTTATACAACTTAAGGATACATTTTAGTAAAGTCTCTTACGAATTTATACAATTAAAAAGGTTTAAAAGAGTAAGAATTGTAGAATATTTTGCATTTAAGGGATTTAAAACAACTTAATGAAAACATTACTATTGAAAATATATTTTATTTTATCAAAACAAGGGGAAGAACAAAAGAGAAAAGTCCTCCAATCCCAACCACTGATCTGATTCCACAAAGTTTTATTAAATACTAGCCGCCTTTGGGGACCAGCCGGTTCGCCAGTATTACCGCTCGCTACAATTTTCAATTAAATATTTTAAGTAACTGGTCTCTTAATAGATTCTCAAACAAAACATTTTTAATCTTCAAATTTTGATAGTCATACCAAACTTATACTGTTGTTTAGATCGTTTCGTTCAATTTACTATATATATTTTGCTAATTTGTTGTCATTTCCGGAAAAACTTCAACTTTAATTTAAAATGTAAATGATGAAATTGCAATTAATATTAAGATATTTTTTAATAAAACCAAGCGTTTTATTTTATTTATCATCTTTATTGTTATTTATTAATTATTATTATTATTGAATGTGAGTATTGCAAACAGAATCGCTCGGTATTTAAGTCTTATGTTAACTACAAAATATTTTTCATAATTTATGTAATATCTCAAAGAATAATTCAACAAAAATTTCTCAGATTCAGCATAAAATTCAGTTTTTAGTTTTGCTTTCAAAAGGATTGAAGTGATATCAATAATATTATTTTGTTCCGGCCTATAAATATATTTCAAAAATTATGAAGTCTAAATTTAATGCAGTAAGGTATCATATTCTGAGAAATATTCTGGACACACCAAATTTTAAATAAATAAATAAATGTTTCTATTTTCCACGATCAACTAAGACTTATTTATGAAGATTTGAATGTTAAAAATTTAGAAAAACTCAATATTTTCATAATCTTAGGCCAGTTAATCTTGAGAAACCTGCGCGTTGATTGGCGTATTTTCTTTGAAACGATTGATGGAAAATCTAAAATTATAATTTTTTTATTGAATTGGGATATTTAAATTTTCGTAAATCAATCAGTTTAAGTGATTGATTTAGTTGATTGGAAAATAACTCTTTTTATTTAAAATATTAGTGTTTCAAGAACATTTGCTAATTTTGATTTCCACAGCAGAAGCTTTATGTAAAATCAAAAATTCGTTATTTATTAGAGCATTTATTGAATCAAGTTACATAAAATATAATCATTTTCCATTAAGACCATTTTAACAGACCTGTGTCTTACTAAAGGTTTACAAATTAGCTGCGTGGCTTTGATTTGAATGGATATCCTGTTCATATTAAACAAAACATGCCTTAAAATAAAACTGATTTATTGGATTAATAATATAAAGAGTGTTAAATATCATAAAATATTTTTTCTTGAATTTATTTTTTAGAAAAAATAATATTCCATATTTGTTTCATTTCCTACAGACACGTGCCGAAAATTATATTTCTGCAGATTTCATTTCAAAAAAGATTTAATTTATTTTTAATTGGAGCTTTAATCAATGTGATGGCAACGCTATAAAAAAAACTAATTTTTTCCCATGAATGCGAAACGTGCTCGTGCAGATTAAATTTTATTTTTATTTTGTACGAAAAAATTGTTGAAAAACATAGTTAAAATATTTATTTAAAAATTCATTAAAAATAGAAATTTAATTTTAAGATTAAAACATTGGTATCATTTAAAAGATAAATTTTTCAGCTTCACTTCATGTAAAAATCTTTTTTGTGTGATAATATTTTCGGAAGTTATTGCAGAAACACGCCAAAAGTTCGCTTAATTTTTAAATAAATGAAATTCTAATTAAAAATTCGAAAATATAACCCCCAGGGGCACATTCCCGGTCTCCAAGGTATACACGTGCCAAATTTGGTAGCTGTAGGTTGAATGGTTTGGCCTGTAGAGCTCCAACACACACAGACACATTGAGCTTTATTATAAGTATAGATTGCAATAGAATGAATGAAGAAAATGCTATTTAATTTAGTTTATTATGTATCAATAAATGAAAGCAAAATGCATAGATGATACAAACAAAGTAGTGAAAACTAAATATATTTTCGAAGTCGTATTGTTGTCTATTATTCATTTGAATTACACTAATATTTAAAAACTGCTGAATTCATAGTCGGTTACAGTTCATAATGCCCCTTCATAAGAAGACTGTCATCAAATAGAATAATCCATTATTTGACTATTAACAAATTTTGTAATTTAAACTAAAGCATGACATGGAAAACAAACTATTGACTAAGAATTTACATGTAAGGTAGTAGCTTCTTAAACTTTACTCTGATTAAAAACTATAGAATTCAAGTTCCACCCAAATATCACGTTGAAACAATTGTTTATATATTCAAATTTCTTTTAATACAGTTTGCTTGAATCATCTTCGTTTTTAGCTGATTAGTCTCTTTTAACTAGGTTATGAGTTGAACAAAGATAAACTGGCTTTGCAACCTCTATGATGAGTTGAATGTCAGGTTTATGAGATGAATATCATCATGGAATCAAGAAATTAACGAAATGAAATCACTTATTATTAATTTAAAGAATATAATTAATCAAATTGGGGAATCGATACCGAATTATTTGTCTTAACTTAATATGTCCTTTATTTAGTTAGGCCTTAAATCACAAGAGCTCGCAAGGGTGGGGGTTACATC
Organism: Argiope aurantia; assembly: GCA_026543865.1. Lineage (NCBI taxonomy): Eukaryota > Metazoa > Arthropoda > Arachnida > Araneae > Araneidae > Argiope > Argiope aurantia. Next base: position 163,047 of record JAPMOR010047542.1, on the reverse strand, counting down.
CGAAAGGGTATAAAATGCAAACATTACTCTTTTCCCCGGGTTTGAATTGAGTCATATACATACTAGATGGCTTTACGGTCACTTTCAAATAATGAAATATGTCTCTGAAAACTTCAATTTTTTATTGTAGTTCAACATAAAGAGTACTCAACAATCTCTTTTGTGTCCCTGCGTCTTTGTGTGTGTGTGTGTGTGTGTGTGTGTGTGTGTGTGTATTTTACTAATGCCTTAGTGTTAAAATGATAATGCCTCTCTCTTTAAGTTACGGTAAGGAAGCAAATCGATTAAAAATTTTTCGTTAAAATAGAGATTTATGCTAGTATCCAAAGTTATACTCTGCATAACTGTATAAGTGAAAGTAGTACGCGGATGACGCATCAGTTATATAACCATAAACGTAATGTGATTATGGTCAGCTGATGTACGTCTTATCCACTTTCACAAAAAATAAACTAAAATCTAAGTTATTCGAACTATTTAATAAAACATACGATAATTAGCTTGTAAATTTATTAGGACCAAACGAAAAGTATGTGAAAAATTCTGCGACTGGATTTAAAAAAGCACAATCGTCAGTAAAGTGACTAAAAAAAATTTAAAGCATTATTTTGCTATCCATGATAATACTGATGTAAGAAAAAGAGTCTTAATAAAAAAGGTAATTATTTTAGACTTTCTGATGTCCAAAAAAGCAATTGATGTCTTGGGTGAAATAAAAACAGCATTTCCCACACCTAAAATTTTAAAAAGATAGCCTATGGGAGTAATTTTTCGCTTTAAAACACAGTTACCATAAATTCCTGCTTGCTGATTTTTTTTCTTCTAAAGAAAGCCTTAAAAATTTAGCCCTTGACATTATCCGGCTTTAAACTGTCCAAAGAAAGAAAGCCCTTAAAGATTATGATAGAAGTCTAAGAAGCTACCTTTAGTAGCCAAATATAAAAGAACAAAATATTTCATATAAATATTGTCATTTGTGTAACAGTAATAAAGTAAGAAAAACAGAGGGTTTTTTTTTTCTAAAAAATGAAGGAAAATGCTTATAAGAAACATACTTTATGTTTCGAAATCCACTGAATAATATACAGTAAGTAGCATTTATTAAATTCTTTCCATTAAAAGTTTCGTTCTTGTGTAACTAGAACTGTTTACACAGATATAATAACTTGTTATAACAGATGTAATTTAAAACTCTAGCTAGCTCCAGCTAATTTCCATAAAAATGAAATAAGTGCACTGAAGTGTACTGCCCATTCCTATTGTGCATCTTGGTGTAATTCATCGCAGTTCTCTGACTCTCAGTTTAAAACTGCTCATAACATTTTTAAACATTTAACATTCAATTGCTAGAAAGTGATTTTGTGTGTATGTGTATGAGTTAAATACCGACCATGACAAATCTGTACGATGATGGCTGTACGAATCATCGGTAATCAAACGTTGAACCATCCCAGCATGCAATAGCATACCATAATATAGACAATCAAAAAGGTAATACGGAGATCGACAGTCAACTCCTTCACAGCAACATCACATAGCAAAGCCGCCACAGCAAGAAATATCAAACTTGATTCCCCCAAACACCAGGAAAAAAACAATCGCAACTCTTTGGCAATACTAAATATGAATATGTACATAAAAAGGAATTAAACTAGAACTAGGAAATATAAAATAGAAACTATTATGAATTAAGTAGATTAAGTAGACAAAGAAATATAAACCAAAGGAAAGCTAAAATGCCACAAAAAAACCAGTCAGAAACACAATGTAATAGTTGGTAAAGTGAACTGTCAGAACAATGACAATTTTCGATATCCATTTGGGGGACAAAGAAATTGGTCCGTTTTGACACGAAAGCATTACTTTTGTTCTAAGACAGGAGAACCTGTTGCAAGAGTAGAAGTATAAAGAGGTAAAGAGCCACATTTAATTCTAGTACCATTATTTTCTAGACAATTTCTATAGATTGATTTCTTAATCTCCGTTAGAATTAAATCTCGGATCGTTTTTCTAATCTGGCTCTTTAGGCCACAAGAATTTCATTTGTTCTTTTATTATTTGTGATGTTTAATAGCAAGATCTATCTTTTATTCTAACACTCCACCTATAGGAGATTTTTACAAGTATTATATCTTTATGTTTAAGATATGTGCTGCGACTTGTCAAAATTTCCTTATAATCTGGTAATGTTGATACCCTTAAAAATTGTCTAGTTCAACGATATTTGTCTGAGATACCCATCTTGGATGTCACTCTTAATTGGTCCTCCTTTTTATGTGCATCTTAATTTGTCGTGTTATCAGGGAATTGAGGTCAACTTTTTCTTTTTAAATGAGAACTTAAGTAACATGTGCGCTCTCTCATTGCTAATATGACCTAGAGGAGATCAAATCTAGCATAACTGTATGTTATGACATTTCAACAAATTTTTATTGCCGCTTATGATTTCTGATATCGTATAGGAGATTCATCTTGTTAGTTTGATTTTATTAACTTATTCACTCAACACTGAATTATGAGTTGCGAGACAAATATATTTGCCATTAATTCGTTTTCAATAGCTGAATATAATACAAGAAAATTATTAAAAAATTTTTAAAGTACTTTTTTCGTGAAATTAAAAAAAAACTGTAATGTTTCAAATGGTTACATTACGAATTAAATAATATCCCAGTGACACAACTCATATTATAACAACTCTGCAAAAAAAAAGTCCCTTTTTACCAATATATTTTTTACAAAGCAGAAAAAGTATTTTGATAGTATTTTTAACGTTAGAACATTCTGCAGCCAAATGGCTACACGATGCACTGTAGGATTAAATAATCAAAATTTAAGTGATATTTATCTTTATATGAATAAGATTCAATATTTCACTTACAATAAACCTTTCAAATTAGCATATCATTTGTCATAAAACTGGATAATATACTTCAATCAGTAAATTTGGCAATATTATGAAAATATAGGCAATATAAATATTTAGATAGAAATGTCTTGATTTGTAGCTTGTTAATAATTATTAATTTCTTATTATTCTAGATTATTCTATGCACATTTCAGTACTAAAATAACAGTTAAAGTGTGTATGATTTCTTATAATATGTAAACAACTTGAGTTTTGAATTTTTATCATATGTTTATTTGATTTTCAGTTAGCTTTCCTGTTATGGTGGTACTAAAAAATAAAATGCAATTTTAATCTCATTAAAAAGAAATAGGTATAAGCTGACAATAAAATAAATTGAAGATTTAGTTTTATAGATGCTTGCTTTTCTAAGAATTCTAAAACCTTTACTTCCTACAATTATACCGAAGTAACTTTTGCAAGAAAACAACAACGCGAGATTCAATTAAATTTAGAAATATAGAAATAACGTTATATCTCTAACATTTTTACTGCACATAGCTGTAAAAAATATAAGATTGAACAAAATTATGGAAATTTGAGTTAAACTCAATAATATAAAAACCATTTGACAGCTTCTTTATACAGAAATTCTCGAAAGTTTTCTTAAATATATTTAAATGCATTTTAAAATAATTTTCTCTGTTCTGTAACTCAATCAGTAAGAAGAAATATACATAAATATTCATAAAGATGAATATTCTGAACTTTTCACTTAAATCCCACTTGACAAAATTTCGTAACTCTTTATTTTCATCTTTCTTCCGTGCATTTCAATTTTGGTAGAAGAAATATCTTTTGAATTGCCAGCGTTGTATTTTAGAATTCATTTTAGATTTAAATTACAGTTTAATAGAATAAATAGAAAGGAAAATGAAAGGTAACTATTATGTACTTTGCTCTGAATTCAGTTTAGATTTGATTATGATATAAAAACACGAATTAAAGTAAAAAATAAAAGCAACTACTTACAAATTTAAAATATAGAAAAAAGAGTTCTACGGTAAACAATCATAAAAAATAGCATGAAAGAAGGATTGCAGATACGAATTTGAAGTGAGCTTATCTTTTGTTAAAGACAGAAACCTATTGGAAACAAGATGTGTAACTTCCTTTTTAAGTCTCCATTACCTCAGCTGTCACTGGGTTTGTGCTGTTGCAGCTGCCAATATATTTTTATAAACAACATTTCTGTGCTATTTGAAATATAATTTTCTGTAAAGAATTTTCTCCTTGTTATTTTCACATTTAAATCTTATTTCCAGTTTTGTCATATTTATGTGGGTTATTTTTGCCCATATTCAATTTAAGTTTCTATATATAAATATTTATTTAGAATTTCCTAAAACAAATTTCTGGTGGGTTCTAGATATGGAATGGTGTCTCGTATTTATCTGAAGCAATCAAATACCTGAAAAATAATCAAGAAATAAAGTTTCAAGACAGTTAGACCAGAATTTTCACGACTGATTCAGAGTTGTGTTGTGACGTATGGAACTTTATAAGCTCGCTGACACTTGTCAGTGATTTAAGCCGAGTGAGAGTCTCTTGTATTTTCAGCAGCACCAACTAGGGCCAAGAGTACGACTTAGCTGCTTCATGCGTCACATTCACTTGCATAACCCCTATTTACAGGGGGGGGGGGCACATTCACACACCTCACATACAAACTACAAAAGAAGAACAACCATGCCAGAACCGGGACTCGAGCCCAGGGCGCCCAAATCATGGGGAAAACGCGCTACCCTTATGCCAGGACGCCGGCCTGATAGAGAGTTTAAGGTTAATCTGAGACACCAAGGACTCATGAAACAAAAGTTCAAAAATTCGAATGTAAATTTTTGTAATGTATATTTTTTCAAATTTCCAAATTAAGAATATTTTCACTACAGGATTGCATTTGAATAGTTTTAAACAATACTGCAATTTAATTTAATTTTCATTAATTATAAGTTAATTGTTTACTAATACAATTATATTATAGCCTATCAATGACTCTCCATCATACACACTATTCCTACATCTATTACTAACAAATGTGACAAATCTCCTATTTGAAAGATATATTCTAACACTACGTAATTCTTCTTTTTTAAATACAGTGCGCGAAAAAAGTATAAGGACAACATGTAATTGCATGAAAATATGGTTTATTTCCATTTCACCTAACTGAACTTTTTATATTTCCTACTTCTGCTGCATAATTTTGTGATAACACTTATACCACATAAAAAACATAATTTAGCTTCAAAATATTGATTTTACAAAATTTAACATTAAAGGAAATACGGAAAAAATTATAAGGACATGTTGTAAAATACTTTAAAAATGTTTCAATAATCAAGAAAACTACCTTTTTTTTCAATCACTTGAATGAGCCGAGAGGTCATAGATCCTGAAAGATCTTTTAAAATGTCCACAGATATTTTTTTCCCAAGCGTCTTTGATAGCGACGACAAGATCTTGTGTACATTGATACTGTGTGCCGATTTTATAAACTTCTCGGGCTAGAAGTCCCCATAAGTTTTCGATTGGATTAAGATCGGGACTTCTCGCAGGCCAATCAAGTAAATTTACAGAATTAGCTTCAAACCAGAGTTTTGTACTCGTAGAAACGTGTATCGAAGCATTATCCTGCTGAAAAATATAGTCCCCTGAAGTAATTAGTGGTGCTTCAGGTAACAAACTTTCTCCTAACATATCAGCATACCTGTCCGAATTCATTTTACGGTTGATAAATACAATTGGAGTGGTTCCATTTGCCGCAAAAGCTCCCCATACCATAACCGAACCACCACCATATTGACGCCTGGAAAACCCTTCCTTGGACTTTCGCAGATCATACCAAAAATAACGAAAACCATCAGGTCCATCAAGATTGAACTTTTTTTTCGTCCGAAAAAATTACATCAGCCCACTTTTGACCAAGAGAAATATATTTTTTGGCAAAGTAAACTCTTCTTTTCTTATGATGATTTGTAAGAGGGGGGCGTGACACTAATTTCCCATAAGAAACTTGAGGATGTTTACTCAAAATATTTTTAACAGTCCTTGTTGAGCATGGTAAACTCAAATTTTGTCTAACTTCATTTGCGGTTTCTCTTTTCTCGCAAGCTCTCCTTACTATCATTCTTTTTTGTCGACGAGTGAGAATTTCTGGTCTCCCAGTTCGCTTTTTCATACCATACATCCCAGGATTTTTTAGAAAATTATAAACCGCCGTTTTAGATCTCTTGATTCTTTTTGAAATTTCCCATCCACTCAATCCACATTCTCGAAAAGCAACAATTTTTCCTTTTTCAGAGTCAGAAAGTTGAGTTCCTTTGGACATCGTTTAAAAATTCAAGCTGAAAGTCGCCCAGTGGGAAATTCTTTTCGCAAATGAATCTTTTAACTCGGAATTGTCATTTTATGCTTTCAAATATGCAAATTTTTAAATAATTACTGGAGAAAAAGCAATGTCCTTATACTTTTTTCCGTTTTTATTTAGGTTTAAAAATCAAAATTTAAATTTTAGCAGATTTAAAATTGAAAATTTTAATTACTTTACGCATAAAATATTTTAGTTTTACTTCTATTTTTTCTACAAAAATTTGCATTCGATTCTGTAAACAAGGCTTCTAGATTTGGCGATTTTTCGCGTGTCCTTATAATTTTTTCGGGCACTGTAGTAATAAATTATTGATATGCGAATGAATGATAGGAATGCCAGAAAAAACTTCAATGTATTATAACTCAATTAAATGACTGATATATAATCTAAAATTATTTCATAAATTTAATTTAAAAAATTACCCTTCTAAATAAAGGATATCTGGGTCAATCAATATTGATTGATTTCGAATCAAAAGATGGCTTACAACCCGCAATAGATTTTGATTAAAATCACCGCTTTTATTAATTATTTAATTTTTCTGTTGCCTATCGTTTTATATCCAAAATAAATACAGCTAAATATATGCGTCCTCAAGATTTCAAACATATTTCTCAAGTGATGCTCCAAAACGAAAAAGAAGGCAGCAAAACGTCAAATTAACTAGAAAAGCAGCTCATTACGAAACGTTTGGGTGTTTATTTTTGATTACAGTAATAAAAAATGATTATGCGCTATTTTGACGTAAACCTTAAGAAACTAATTAAAGTGATAGATGCTCCTTAATTTCATACGAGATTTGATTAGTGTGCTAACAAATTTATGCTTAATGAATTCAAATTCACACATAAATTTCCCGATTCTAACCTGGAGCCTAAAAGCCGTCGTGACAGCACTTAAATGCAGTAATCTACCAATTAAATGCTATTTATCAAATGGATGAATTTTAAAACATATAAATTAATCACCGAAAACTGAACAAAACAAGCAGTCACACGCAAATACATATTCATAAGTTAATCTATCACTCCTTTGTAGAACGACTCTTAATTTGATTTGGAACTTCCAAGAAAGAGCCAAGTCTCGTTGCAGCTTAAGAAAGATAATGAAGACGATCAATACGGCATAGAAAATGAAGGCATTTCTGATGGCAGAATTTTCTCATGATTCGCTTGTTTCCAAGTTGATGGGGAATAACATTATCTGATCCTTTTCTAAATTCCTTTGACACATTTAATCAATTTAGTTCTAAGTATTCGAATTCAAATTCTTTAATTTTGATACCACTTACGCTTGAAAATAATCTTTTATTGATAAATACACCATTCACTTGTGTTTACCAGTATTCATTAATAAGTTCGTTTTGAAGGAATTTCATTTCGATTCAATAACAGATATGAAGGCATTCAATATTTTTATTGAAGTAATTTTCAAATCTATGGCATTATGTTTCAGATAGCGGAAAATTAGTAATATGATACTAGTGGAAGATACAGGAGTTTTGTGGCCCTAGGCAATGGGCATTACTCCGCTTTTAATGAAGTTCACATTTCAACACATTTTTAACTTAATGTCATGTTAATGATTTATTTTAAATTTCTATTCCACTAACTTTGTGGAAATGAATATGATTTTATTTGTTTATTATGTGTCGTGAATAGATGGTATCCATGTTTTCATTCAAGAGATTTTAAGAAGATAAATGTTTATAGATATTGTAATAACCAAGTGAAAGTAATGAAACAGACAGGGACCTGGCCACTTGTATCAAAAAATGTTAATATAATCCTAATGTTTTATAATTCAGATAAATTGCATTTCTTATAAATTTATTTATTTAGTCTCTTGACTAATAATACCTACCAGCGGTCCGGTCCTACGAAGCTGCCAAATTTGTCTAGATGAAAACTCGCCAATGTATGATAAAGAGTCATAAGTAACATAGTGCATTATGAATGAGATAGTTTTCTGGAATAGAACATGCACACGCATATAAACAGCATTTTGTTTTTCATATAGACTAAAGAGAAGGTTATTCTCAAAGAGATCACTGAAAATTATAATACTCAGCGCTTTATTATTTATTTATTAAAATTGGAGGTAAAATAATTTTAAAATATAGTAAGCTCTAAAAAATGATTATCCACAGAATCGAGCAACGAGGCAAGCGTGGATTAGTAAAACTCGAGAGTTGTCTGCAAAAACAGTGAAGAAAAACACAAATTAACGGGAAAATGTTTCTGAACCACTTTTATTTGCAGTTGGATGTCAACACATACAAATTTGACATAATAAACACTAGATTTCTGTACTTGCATATTTGTTGGTTTATTTTCTTACGGAGAAGTTGATCAGTTGTTTTTGTTAATAAATGCTTTTAATTAACTTCGCATGTTTCATGTTTGTACAGATAGAATTGTACAATCTCTTAATTTGCTCTTTTCCTTATATACTAGAGTTTTGAAATTTTCTGCAATTATTGGTCCCCATTAAAAAAATATTTAATAATTTTGAATTCTTAATTATCAATTATTATACTATTTAAGCTAAAAGCTGATTTCACAGAAGTAACGCAATCTAAAATTCTACTTGAGAAATGTTAATTTTTAGATCCCATAATGTTCTAACCATGAATCATGAGATATTTTAAAGATTGGAAAAAATGAATTAAAAAAATGAAAACAGTTTTATTAGCATCGTAAAAAGAAGAAAATATTATATTTTTACTCAAAATCGAACAATTATAAAGATATTCAGGTAACGGGTAATCTTTCAGAAATTTTTGATAGCTCATTAAAATCATAAAACAAATATAATAAAAATTAAAATTTACTTATAATACGGCTTATATAGACACCTTTGTTCTTTTATAAGAATATTACTAATAAATAATATTTAAAAATTACAAAGACGGTATTAAGATAGGAAAATTATTAATGATAAGTCATAATTTACTAATCTAATGGAATATTAAATGCAAATATTATGAAAAAATTAGAATATTTTCATTCTCAGAAATTTAAAATACTAATAAATTTTCATCAGATATTAAGACAAAAAATCCATAGACCAAAGTAATTATTATTGTTAGCTATTGATTGTCCATCGGGGAATAAATAAGAAGATTTATTCTTGAAAAACATTTTAGAAAAAAATAGGGATATCTTTACTTTGGTTAGGTATTTTATATCTCTTGGCTCTTCATTATAGTTATTTAATTGACTAAAGTATTTACTATTGCTTAGCTGTGCTAAATCCATCTGTCCATTCTTTACGGGAATAAATTGAGATTTATATCTGAGGATCTTGCGAGAAAAATTAAAACTACCCTTACTTTGGGTAGTTTAAGGCAATCGGAATCAGAGCAAAAGGTAAAATAATTATGCGCTGCTTTTTATACAGCAATACGCTTCCATTGGAGGGGGGGAGTCATCTCATAATGAGGACGAGAAGCTTCCGGTATGGTAGTTGGTTCTCGCTTCCCTAGTGGGCACAGAAAGAAGAAAGAAGTGAGTATGTCCCATCGATGACGGACGTACTTCCCTAGGTAAGGGTTTTGTGGTGGCTGGTAATAGCCTTTAGGACTCAACCACAGCTTCTGCCAACGTTGCTTTTGCTGTGGTTGGGTTATTCAGTTTTATCCGTGTGCCTAAGAGCAGGTCGGAGTCGTCAGTTAATGGCATACAGCAATACGATTGACTTATCCCTTCAGTTCTAACTTCGCATAAAATATGTATGGATTATAAGTTAACTTCAGTTTATTAATTAATGATTCGTTCAACAATTCTAGAATCTTAAGAATTGATAAAGAATTGATAATACTCGATGGTAAACTGCTTTAATGAGTATACTTTATGCATGCAATGTCTCAAGTTAAATATTTGACAGAAATGGTTTATTCACTCCTCTCATAATTTCAGTGACAGCAAATGAAATTGCTCTTGATGGTAACTTTACTCAAAAATTAAGAGTACTAAACAATCTTGTAGCCTAAACATTTAGTTATTGTATGATCTTTGATACACTAAAATCATTTGAGCAATGGTAGAGTTACAGTCTTCGTCGCTGTTAATAAATAAACTACCAGCCTAAACTATAAACCCGTATTTAATGCTCGCTTTAAGTCAATGTTTCTGAATTTCTCAGCATTTGGACTCAGCGTTCTGTACTAATTTAAATTACACCTTGACATCATTCCTCGTGAAATTCTTTCACATTATGGCGTAAACATTTGTATATATATATTTGTTTAGAAAATATTACAACAAAATTTGTTACATTATTGGGAGGGGGGGGGGAGGTTGTGTGTATTTTGTAATGAATTCGATTTTGCAATAGTTTTAAGGCTAATTCTCTCTTAATCTCTGCATTCATTTGAAGTTACAAATATTGTTTCATTTCTAAATCATGCGAGTTTTTGTTCTTTCAAGACTGTCTTGGAGTCTCAACATTGTAACTGAATTGCGTGAATTCCCCACGCCTCTCAGGGTCTAATAGCGGTAACTGTCTTAAACTGACAGTCAAATAATTCTTTAATTTCGTTCCCAGCAGCATTTTTAGAAATGAGGAGTCACTTTTCTGAACTGTTAAAATGGCCTTTTAAAGAATATTAAAGCACGTTTGCTTTCTTTTTGCTTCATATTCTTAGTAGCTGCACAATATTTCTTCCCAGTAGCCCTAACTCGGACTCGCTGATATAATAATAACGAAAACTGCATTTAAATTTCCTCTTTAATCCATCAAGTGAACAATAAATGGAGTTAACGGCTTTTTATAAATAACTGTAATTTCTGTATAAGACGCCTAAAAAGAACATTTACAAACTTTAAGAATAAGTCAGACATACAGAAGAAAGTCTTTTTTTCTAGTGTTACATGGTATAACAAAGGCAAATGGCGGTATTTACTGGGTTCCTTATATCAATGAATTACGAAAATGGAAATGATGCAAAAAATAAAAGCGTAGGATACAAGTATAATGGAATACAAATTTACGATAACACAACATAATTATATAAATATGAGCATGAAAAGCGTGTCGAGCAATATATAGTTACATAAATAAGAACATAATAAAACGAGTCAGGCAATATAATTACATAAATAAGAATACAGTAAAGCGAATAACTTTAATATTCTTTAAAATGTAACATAAATAAGTACATATTTCTCCAATTTAAGACTCAAAGTTTTATTCTTTGATAATGTGTCCGATTTGGCATTGTTTTCTATAATGCTGTTTACTACTTGACTATTCAATAGTGTTGTAGTGCTATTGTGAATTTGTATTCTATTAAATCTGTGACTAATCTTTATTTAATGTATTATTTTGCCTTATTTACTTCAATGACAAAAAGTTTCAGAACATAGGCAGTTTTTGATCTTAGAAGAAATGATTTTTTTTTTCTTTTAATCTGTTAGCATATCGTAAACCACTGTACTCTGTCATCCAGGTTCCTTATTTGTACTGATTCTCTTTCATCCTTATTTTTGCTTAGTAATATTTCTTCCTGCAACAAAATTGTAGTGAATTTTCAAATCACTCTTTACGAGCTTAAGGCAAGAGGAATTAATGTCTGTTTTTCTCATGTCCGAGGTCATTCTGGCATTTTAGGGAATGAAAGAGCCGATTGGCTTGCAAAGCAAGCTACAAAACTAAACACCATTGATCATGTGAGCATCCCCAAATCTCACATTTGTAATGAGAATCACAAAAAGACCATCTCTTATGAAACGAGCTGTACCAAAATTCGTCAACTGCCTCTTTAACCAAATTATTTTTCCCCACAATTTCTCAAAGGTTGAATAATAAACATTTCTTCAGTGATTTTCACTCAACAAAATTTCTTACTGGACACGGTAATTTCAATTACTATCTCAAGAAATGTTGGTTATCGAACACTGATCTGTGCTCTTGCAGCGTGGGTGGAGCTCAAAATGTCGAACACTTGCTTTTCAATTGCTCCAAACTTACTGATTGGAGAAGAGATTTTATTGTGGATCTCTATGCGTGTAATATTAAGTTTCCACCTACGCTTCATGTTTTGGTCGACCACAAAATGGCTTTTTTCTCATTCTGTAAATTTATTGCCTTTGCTGCTTCAATTTTTAATTAGTTTTGTTGTTTATTTTTTCCTGTTGTTTTTATCCCTATTTTTATAAGTACATATTTTTTTTATCTATGTATGTAGTGGTTTCTACTTACTTCTGTAAGCCTTGTGCTGTACTTTGTGGTGCACAAGGATTGACTTATTATTAATAATAATAATAATAAATCTGTTAGCATATAAAGAATATTTTACTGAATATGACTAATAGGATTAGAGGACTATAAGCATTTAGACGTTATATTGTTTGTATAAACATATTAAAAATATGAAAATTTTTACTTTATTTAAAACAATCATCCAATTGCGTGTATATACCTATCTCTAATGGCTAGAAATTAGCTATTAGTCCGTTATTAGTGTGGATACCCTATATACATTCAACATATTCTATGACATAATTTAATTTATTATATTAGAATTCAATTTATCTATGACGCATTTTATAAAAGATTTTTTGCGAAATTAAATTTGGTTTAAAAGTATGACCTTTATAAAATACAATAGTAGAAATGTTTAGCTTAGTTATATTAATGTCCCGCTTTTAAAGCAATACTAGGGCTGTTTTGGGACACACCTCGTAATTTTAAACCACGGTCAGATGACGAGGATGACACCTGAACTGGCACCTCTCTGCAAATTTTCGCACCACACCAGCGGGAATACATTGCCCGCGACAGATTTAACGTGCATCAGACCCGCTTACACGCCGGTTCTTCGGTGGAATTGGGTCTTGAACACAACAGTTAAAAAAATATGTACATTAGGTAAAAAAAAAAAATAGGCCTATATATACCATTTGAAACAATTACTGGCTAACTACTAAATTTTCGCAAAAAAATGTAAACATACTTCTCAAATTTTAAAGTATAGAAACTATGAAATCAAATAAATTGATTGACTAATTGATCTGAATAGATTCCCATCTTCATTAAAATTAATTCGTGAAATTATAATTCTGTAACGTGGTAGTATATATCTAAACTTTCACAGCCCACCAATGGAAGAGCGTTTGCTTCCGATGAATTTAATGTGCAATAAGCACATGAAAGACATCGTTTTTTTTTTTTTTAATAATTGGGTCTTGAACCCAAAACCCTTCAATCCCACTACAATGGCTGTGCTAATGGAATGATTCTGTCGTATGGATTGATTGGAAAGAAATCAATTGTGAAAACTTCGTAGATTATTTTGTACCTAACTTCTCTCTCACATCATTTTTAGAGCAAAAATAAATAAATAAATACACAATTTTAGAAAAGAACTTTAAAATATTCAATTAAATTTAATTAATATTTAATTAAATTAAAATGTGTGGATGCATCACACAATTCTTCATTACAAAAATCACTCTGAAAAAACTCTTTCATTAGTTGTTCTCAAAAACCTTTCATATTGATTAATCATTTCAAGATATCTCTGGAAAGTCTAGCAGTTGTTTTCTTTTATACATAAAAGAGCAACTATTTTAATCAATATTACAATAGAATTTCATGTGCAACGAATGAATGCTCTATTTAAAGAATATTACGTTAAGGCTTTTGGCATTTATTTTCAGAAATACCTACTAATTTTTCTAATATATCGGAAGAAATGGCTTGTTCAACAGTCAACCAGTCCAACCGTGCCATTTAGGTTTCCCCCATCTTATCAATTTTTGCCCATCCAGTGTATCATGGAAGACGGAAATTCGCTTAAAATGTGCACTGATCCATCCTTTTCTGGAAATCGAGAAATTTGAAGGCTTATTGCACTCCGAAATCAGCTTTTCTGCTGCGGGAATTCAAATAAATATTTATTTAGGTTGCTGTAACCACATCAGCAACCATTCTCTTTCTACATGTTCTAGCAGTTGCAAAGCCTAATTGATAAAGCTGCCATAAAGGAAAACAGAACTAATAGCAACTGCTCGAAATATGTGAGAAGACCCGGTAAGATTGCTTTCTCTGCGTGAATAGAAAAGGAAAAGTGGAAATTGGATAATTTCGAGATGGGGTCTTTGTTTAGTTTTGGATCTCTGAATGAATAGCTTAATGGAATATCTCTTTCGAATACTATAAAATGTATGAAAGAAGTTATTTCAAAGAGTGACTTTTTATCAGAGCATTATGAGTGCTGAGCTGAAACATTGAAATATATCCTCTTTTTCACTTACCAACTTTTTAATTTCTAACATGATTTTATAGGGGGGGGGGATTTCATTTATTTATTTTTACTTGCTTATTTTAATTTTCAATGCTATATTTCAAATATTTGTAAATGCAGCTTTAACTGAAAAACTGACGACTAGAAATAGGACACACATTAAGGGCCAAATTCGGCATATTGAACTAAAATGCTTCAGCCCAGTTTTGGCATTTGTTGAATTTTCAAATGAGGGGGTTCTAAAAAGTTGTTGAAATGACTATGACTGCATGGGTAATAAAGGCATTTATTACATTCTTCATTTCGTGTTTAGTGGAGATGGGATTTTATTTTATTTTTTGCTTATTTGCTTTTCATTTTTTAAATACATTTTAAATATAATTTTGATTGAAACTGAAAATTAGATATGGAAAATGCATTAGGTGGCAAATTATAATTTTACATTACAACGAAGAAATAAGTTTCATGCTGTTTTTGGCACTTGTTGCATTTTTAGAGAATAGTACAAAACAGCTGAAAAATGACAATATGCATGAATGTAATCATAATGCTTAATGCATTTTCCAGGTTACTCATCACTGTTCTTTGGTCATTGGTAATTTCAATTAATGCGTTTTTTCTACAAAAAATGCATTGAATATTTATATTGCATACTATATTTGAGACCTTTATACTAACTACGCTTTGACATAGAAAATAAAAATGGGTAGTTTTTTTTATACTTGCTACATTTTCCATTTATTAATAGCTAATTTAAATTGCCTATAATGTTCTTAAAATCCTAACTATTTCATGAAAAACCCAAAAATAAGTAAAGTTCATCTCAGAATAGCAAAATATGCACTTATGCCATAAAAACTGACAACCCTACTATTTAGTAAACCAAAATAAAGTATATCTGTTCTTAATACAAATGAAAAAAAAAAAGCTTCGTAATTATTCAAGACGTTATAAAATAAAATCTGCTTTCAATAAAACGCAGCAAGCATTACTTTTAAATTGCTATTAAAAACAAAAAATCCCTCAAAATTTTTATCTAAATAATATTGAAATATATTTTTGCTTGTGACAAGACGCAAATGTTAAAATTTGCATAATGAATGAATTATGCAATTAATAACATAAACAACATCGTTTGCTAGATGAATAAGATTTCTATAAATTATGAACATTTGTTAATCATTTTGAAATATAAATTAGTGCTTTACTTTATTAAGAATATTTATAAGATTTTAAATAAAAAAACGAAAACCTCCTTTGGGCAATTTTACATAATTATTAGAAAATAAATTTTGTTTAGTGTAAAAAGCATGCACTGGAGAAATATTTTTAATAATTAAGATTTTGTGACAGTAATAATGTAATGTTATTTTTATTGCATTCAAGTTTATTTAAAATTTTGATAAAATTTGCTTGTAAAATGCAAGTGAATATTTTAGCTCCATCTATACCCAGAATTTTCTATTTGCAATACTGAATATATATTGCTAGTGTAAAAGTATTGATGAGACTAACAACTATATTATCGGAATTACTTGGCGTAGAAAAGAATTTCTTTTCATTAAAATCTTTCCTTTATACAATTCAAGTACAGATTTCCAAAATACTTTTCAAATTCAATAAATTATATCAATCCTATTTAATAACACATTTTTAATATTTTTTGTATATTTCTCCTTATTATTTCTTTCAGAAAAACGAGAAATTTGAAACAGTATATTGACTTCTATAAATAATTTGAATTAAGTAAGCTTTAAAATTTTAATTTATAGAAATCTTTATTACCATTTTATATTTTTGCTAGTCACTTTCTACTTTACTGAACGGAGTAACTGGACTTTTGTTCTAACTTCAAAAAATCACTATTAAAAGTTGTTTATCTGCTTTATACTTGTTATGCTCATAATTACGATATTAAATTTCGAGTTTAGTTTAGTTATATTAACGTCCCGTTGTAAAGCAACACTAGGACTATTTGGGGACTGACCTCGTAATTTTGAACCGCGATCAGATGACGAGGACGATACTTGAGCTGGCACCCCCCTCTCCACACCGCACCACGCCAATGGGAGGGCATTTTGCCCTGACGGATTTAACGTGCAACGTACCCTCTTACAAGACGGTTCTTCGATAGAATCGGGTCTCGAACCTGATACTCTGCGGCTCACGAGCCGAGACCTTACCAACAGATACTTTTACTTGATGATAATTATTCTTTCTCATTTATAATCAATAATTACAGATAGATTTAAATTTCAACAATTGTAATATTCTAATGGAAACAACTTCTTGAACTTTTCGAAATGGGTTATTTTTTTAAATGTCCGATTAAGAATAAAATATGATCTTACAATTTCATTAGAAATCAATGATTTCTGGGGTGTTTGTATTTCTATCCGCAATTTTAATTGATATACAAAATATATACTCTAATCAAGATGGCTAATTTTTAAATTATTAGAGACAAGCAAATAGTTAAAAAAAGAAATTTTATTTAATAAAAAACAAATATTTTGGAATAAGAATTCGGAGCAGCAAGTTATTATCCGAAGTCAAAAGTATCAGCTGCAATTTTTGAATTTATTTTTCATTCAAACTATCGTATGTAACTGTAACTCACAAACTGTTTCACTTTCTGAAGTGAAATATTCTTCTTCCATAATTAAAAAAAACATTCTGTCGACAAACTGGAAGACAAAGGTATATTCTATTCATTTAAGTTAATATTTCATGAAATTGCAGCTATCGAAACACTTTACATACAACAGTTCTTCGTTTTAATGAGACACTAATTCCCTTAATCTTCAATATTAAGGGAGTTATAGCGAAATGAAAACCTCAACCTCATAGTTCCAGCCCTTTTGAGCTAAATGGCACCTTTACGAACTCATCCGAGGTTTTTATCATTCCTAACAACATATTTCAGGTGATTAAAATCCAAACGATATTATTGTAGGTATCTTGATTTCCACATATCTGGTGAACGTTATACGCATGTAAGCATTATTTTATGTGAAGCAGAATGCAGTTTGAAGACAGTGAAGAGACTTGCTATTTCGTGACGTCGTTTTATTTCATTTTTAAGAAGCAGGCATATGTACAAGCGATGAGCACACAGAACGACACAGAAAAGGAATGAAAAAAAAGCTCTTAGGCATTTTATCCCTGGTCTTATATAACCTATGATTTTGATTGGGAAAACATTTCTTCATAGTGCTAATATATTACGAGATTTCGATAGGGATTTTCGTTACACGCGCGGAGAAGGCAGGGGAAACACAGGGAGATTTTAAAAAAGAATTTGCCTCCTCAGCGGTATTTTGCCTCTTCACGCGGAGTGTGGGAAAGTTAGACTTTTAGCTGATTCAGCAATTTAATAAAGCTTCTCTTGAATTAATTAAGTAGAGACAGTGGAATTGGATCACGAAATAAGAGAATATTTTAGAATAAAGTTACTATGGGCTAAATTAAGATAAAATCTTGAAAATTAATTAAATTGAAATTAGATGTGAAATATCATTACATGTATATGTATATAAACTTTTGAAGGAAGGATAGTTTTGGATCCACGATCTACGAAGATCTGCAAAAAAAACTTCTAAAGCTGTGTTAGGAGAACCATTGCAATAGATAATCTTCCTATAGGAACCTACCTAAAACGTTGGTAAATGTAGAGTATTAAAATCTCTAAGAGCGAAATAAGCAACATTATTAATCAGAAAGGAAAAAGTCACCATTTATAACATTTACATGGTAGGAAGACTCCAAATAAATGCCGAAAAAGGTACTATCTTTTCAAATATTTCCAAATTGAAATCACTAGTAACAAAAGAAACTCAGCAAGAATTCATAGGAAAGTCTTAAAATGCATCCGTAACAACAATAAATAAAACAATAGACTATAAATTATAATTTTAAAAAAGCTAAACAAAATTTAATATTATGTCAAGACATGTGCAAGAGCACAACGCAAGAACAGTTTATAGAATCCTATATGAAAGCCATTTAACACGAGATAAATTGAAAAATACATTGTTCAAAACTTCAGAACTTGTTTAGTTTTCTTCGCAGAAGAATATTTTAAAAATATTAGAATGCTAAAATTATTTTAAGAATTATGAATAATAAGACTGACAGAAGGAATAAAAATTTAGATGCCATAATTTTTTATTCACTCCAACAGCGAAAAATACAGGGTGGTTATTATTAAATTTCCACTTTGAAATGGTTATAAAAGGAAGACTACTGGACCAAATGTTATCAAACTTGGTAATAATTTAAAGAAGGTCGTGGGAATTTCTTTTCCATAAAAAAAGTTCAAAAACTCACCACCAGGGGTAAATGACGTTGTATGCAATATTGTTAAGAAAAAAAAAAAAAAGAAAAGAAAGACATCGGTTTAAAATGTGTTTAATCGTGTCTAAAACGTGATACAAAGCATGTTCCATGTGGTGACCACCATTTTTTGAGAGAAAGTCAAATGGCGTTACTGCATTCTCAACAATAGCTCATCGCATATCAGCAGTAATATTACGCACATGTCGGTGTATTGCATCTTTCAGTTCCACCAAATTGTTTAGATTATCACCATAATCAGTGCTTTTGAGATAACACAAATTTAACATGCTTTGTATTACATTCAAAAACGATTAAACACATTTTAAAGTGATGTCTTCATGTGCACCCCTGGTGGTGAGTTTTTGAACTTATTTTTGGCAGAAAAGAAATTCTCATGTCCTCCTTTAACCCTTTAAAGGGCCACTTTTTTCTAATCATATTATGTTAAAATATTTTTAGGCTTGAAATTAGAATAAGAAAAGGGATTCATTTAGCTTATTAGATAAATTTAATTTGTTTAATTAATTAATTTGGTTAATTAATAATTAAGTAACAAATCAAGACACATCATTTTGTCTGAGATAAAGAACTGAAGCCTCTAAGCTTCTGACTTACTAAAAAAATTTGTCAGAACTTATGCCAACTTACATAATTTCATACAAAGATTGATAAATTTGGTGAGAAGCATACTTCCCAAGACCCTAGAAAGGGTTAAATTATTACCAAGTCTGATAAAATTTAGTGCAGTAGTTTTCCTTTTATAACCATTTCAAAGTGGAACTTTAATTATAACCACCATGTATTTTTTCGTTACATTATTTAAAGCATTTTTGCAGCTGAAATTATGCACCTGTCTCTAACAGTTGGCTATTGGTCTATGATTAGATCGGATATCCTGCATACATTAATAATTGTGGTATGCAGTGAAAGATCTTTTCTGAATTTTTACTAAAACAATTTCCTTGGTCTTATACTAAGAATAAAATTTTAACTAACGGTGGCATTAAAAATAAATGAGTTCTGGTTTAATTATGATATATCGTTCTACATCATAAATCAATACATACATTAATAATTGTAATATGCTGAAGAAAACCGCCTCCTGATTTTTACCAGAATATTCCTTTTCCTTAATCTATGGGTAAAAATCGAATTAATAATCTTCTTTTTCCCCTGTATTCGTGCGAATACATCATCATAAGCATCGTGTGTGTGATCACGAGCTTTGGGTCCGAAGTTAAATGTTTTTCTTCTTATTTTGCCCCCACCCTTTTGGATATTGGAAATCGATGAGATAATCGAAATGAACACACAAGGCTGTACATCCCAAATCTGTACGAAGCAAACGACCCTGAACCTTTTACATAGAAAATTCGAGTAGCGCTTGCTTCCATATTACCAGAAAAGGAACTGCTTTAAAAATTCCTTTTTTTTGCTTTTGTTTGACATACTAAAATGGCATGTTATACATTTTCAAAGAAACTTACAAAAGTTAATTGACTGCAAAAAAATCAATAATGACTAGTTAGGTAAATGAGTAACGATGGCTGAAATGAAATGTCACGTTATATAAAGTTAAAAATTTATGGCTTGATTCTTTTATAGCATGGTAGCTGATATACCCGGGGTTGCACAGGATAAAAATAATTACATATCTAATATTTTTTAATGTAAAAACTACTTTTGTATTAATTATTAAAATACACGAAATCTTTTTATCGTCTGAACTGTTTTCTAATGAAAATGGAAATATCTATTGAATCAAACGCTTTTTAAAAACCATCAGTGGCTAATTTTCAACATAGCAGTAAAACAAATCAAGAGTATTTCAATATAAGTTGTTGATTATCTGCTTTTAAATTTTTCTTTTCGTGTTCTTACATAATTATAATTAGGTGTTTAGGTAACAATTCTTCATTAGTATTTTTACAGATAAATAGTGTTACAAATGTTGCACAAATTGTCTTTTAAAACCAATAAAAGAAAGATGCCATAAAATTCTCAAAAAATTAATCGGAAATATAAAAACACAAAACAGAAGTATAGTAGATCAAAATCTCATCCTTGTCTACCATTGGAGTATCTAATAATTTCCTTATTTCAGAATCCTCTGAATTTATTTAATTACTAGCCGCCTTTGGCGACCAGCCGGTTCGCCAATCTTAATGTTCGTTAAAATTTTAATAATTAAATATTTTATGCAATTCCTACTTTAATAGCTTCTTTATTAAAATATTTTAAAACTTCAAATTTTGATAGTCATAAAATTCACTCATAATATTATAAAGGCCTTAAGTCATAACGTAATATGTAGCTCTCTAATTTTCTTTTAGCTCCCATAGAATTTATACTTTAAATTAAAGTGAAAAAGATTAATCTGCAATTAATATAATAATATTTTTTTTTACTGAAACAAAGTATTTTTTGTGATATGATTACTGAAAACAGTCACTGAGCGTTTAAACTTTATGGGTACTAAAGAATATCTTTCTTAATTTTATGTTATATATCAAGAATTTGTCAACAAAATTTTCTCAGATTCATCATGAGCAGATAGATTAATTAACAATGTTTAATTTTAAATGCATCAAACACTAATAAAATAAAACGAATCGTTTAAAATAATCGGTTGACAACAGGTTAAAAAAAAACTACTTGAAAAACGATATACTTAAAATTATAAGAATATACAAAAAATATATAACTAACATAAATACAATTTAATTACAAAAGCATGCAACTAACTTAAAAATAATTTAAATCAAGTCCGCATCCGTTGTCAACAATCAGAACACAATGCGCATGCGTGAATTTTCAACGCCAGTTACGGCAACGCAAATGCGTGAATTTTTCTACGCCAGTTACGGCAACGCAAATGCGTGAATTTTTCTACGCCAGTTGGGGTAACGCTATCCAGATTAGAAATTTTTAATTTCCTTTATTCTGTTTTATTTTAATTCAAAAGTACTTCAAAATGAATCTGAAAGATCGATTAATTAACAATGTTTAATTTTAAATGCATCAAACATTAAGAAAAAAAACAGAATCGTTTGAAATAATTGGCGAAAAATCTTAAGCCTAACCTTATTAGAGTGGGGAAAAAAACTGAAGCCTTACTCATTTGGTGGTGGGGAAAATTAAAAGATTTTTTGGCGGGAAAGTTAGTTTTTAATAATTAAAATTATAATTAAAAATTCAAAAAAAGGAAGCCCAGGTGCACATTTCCGACCTCCAAGGTATACATGTACCAAATTTGGTAGCCGTTGGTCAAATAGTCTGGCCTGTAGAGCGCAAACATACACACACACACACACACACACACACACATACATACATACATTGAGCTTTATATAAGTAATAGATTTACTAAATTTTGAAACAAATAACAAAAATGACAGAAGAATGAAATTAATAGCTGTGGAACAGTAAAATTTTGAATTTTATGGCATAAAAATATTTATTCTGGGATCATTTGCTCAGAAGTTACTGCTAAAAAAGCATTAAATTGCTGTTAATTTCTAATTAATTTAATATTTAATTAACTTTTACATTTTAAAAGGTGAACAATATTCTTTATTTTTTTGTTTTGTCTTAAATATAAGCTCTCAAAATTTGGTCGAATTTGGTCCAATTCTTTAGGATTAGATGTGAAATATCTCCTCCATATGTACATGTACGATTCACAACGCTTTTATTCACATTATTAAGACTATCGAAGAATTTTTATGTATTAGATGAATATAAAATATTAAAGCATTCAAGATTGTTTGAAGGAAAATCTTAAACTAATGCTCTATCAACAAGAATTTTGGGTTTAACTTTTAATACTGATTCCAGTAATTAATGAGAAGTTTTAGCATAGAAACGCACAATAAAGAAAGGTATCAAATTTAAAATTCTGGTAAGAATCGGGAAATTCCTATGCATTAGAAACATTTTGCATGGCATAACATCGGCTCCCAAGAATGTTTAATAAGTTTGTAAGATTATGTATAAGAACTATATTGTGTACAACTTCTAAAGTTACTCTAAACTTTAATTCTTTTAAGTACATGATGCTATAGCAAGTATCATGAATATGCTTTTGTAAACTTGGATTTCTTAATAAATGTGGTAGCTGGTGCTTTGAAGTATCTTTTTCTTTGTTTAAATAACTGACAATGATTTAATTACTATGCAAATAAGGTATAAAATATTTATTCTATATAAATCAAGTTAAATAACACAGCTGCAACCACGATATATTTAAGTTATAACTGTCAATAACATTTCCTTTTATTTTTCATGTGCTTTAAAGCAAGTATTCCACACCCATTGAATTACATATTGATATAAATAAAACTTAAATACATGTGTGTTTCAAATAAAAGTAATTCTTACTTTCTCGGAGAGAGCGCATACGAAGAGAAAATATTGTAATCGTTAAAAAAATTTCGAATTTGAGAATGTTGATTAATCTTAACATTTTATACATCTTTGAATCCTAAAAGCAACTTTTTGGAATGGTATCTGTCTATCTGTCTGAGAACAAGTATCTGAAAAACGCTTTGAACTTGACTGATGAAATTCGATACATGCTCTTCATATCAAATTTCTAGAATTTAATCAAATTTTGGATGAAATCTATTCTGATGAAGTCTGTCTGCTCTATTGTCTCAATATAAGTAAACATTCATAAAGGAGGAGAATGTTTCTTCTTTAAAATGTTTGTATGTCAAAGAAGGTTTTTTTTATTAAATAGAACTAGTAGGACAGGAGAACTGTGTAATTAAATCTTGCAATTTTTTCAAAGTACGCTTACAGACTCAGACAGCCCAAATCATAATTCGTATCACCTATCACCATTCAAAGCATTTTCTAGTTGGAATCATTTGCCTACTTTTGAAGGTTTAGAAATTAGTCAAATGGTCATTATTCGAATGGACTCGCTACATATTAGCATTCGGCATAGCAAAATTATAATATGCAAAGGAATGAACTGACATTAACAAAAAATGTCAAGAAGGCCAATTCGTAATAATGGAGGCGAGTAATTGCATTGGCTTGTTGTACGTTTATAACAAAAAAAACGCTAAATACTTTCCATCCACATATTCGTGCACATGAACCCTTCAAATGACGTGTGCTGATTTTAACATTCAGATTTTATAGCTCTGAGTATAATAACCTCTCTAAAATCCAGGCTTCGATCAGTGTGATTTCTATTTTCAACTTAAGCAGAGAAATAATTTTTTTTACATTTTGAAACAGATGACGAAGTCCGTTGTGTGATGCAACTTTTCTTAATAATCGTGTATAAAGAACTAAAAAAAACCTGCGATTGTAAATTGGAAAGAAGGAATTTATCCATGAGTCAAAATTTTAGATTCGTGTTTCAAGAAATAGCTAAAACATGTAAAGGTAAATATTTAAAAGGCTAAAATGTAAAGGTAAAATAAATCTGGATGGTTCAATATCTTAACAATTTTATCACCCGAGTAAAACCCGCAGCTTGCTCTTTCGCTGAATAATGAGTAGATTAATTTAACTGTAACACTAATTACTTAATCGTCAGATAGCATTACTTGATAGCGCAATTAATATAAATAGTACCGAGAGCTGTTTAGGGACAGCCTACTTAATCAACAACTAACTGATAAACATCGAGTTTCTCTCATATGCTATATTTCGTTATTTATTTTGTAATTAATTGCTGTCATTTGCTCTTTCAATAGTTTTGTTATTTTTTCCAGTTTCAAAATATTATATATATATATACAGTGAACTTCGCTTGCAGTGATCACTTTGAATTCAGATCAAAGTGATCACTACATCTAAATGATCAGTACAATCGAAATATCTTTAAAAATAATACAAATCTAAAGGAATATAAGGAAGTTAAAAAAAAGACCACACGATATAATTCGTATTATTCATCCATTTGAATTACAAACAAAGAATCGATGCAATGTAAAAGATTGAAAAATATTCGTGCATATTTAATCTTTAATTTTTTTTAATTACCAAGGTTAAATGAATTAATTAATGAAGATTATCAAATATTATTGGATAAGCCTTTCATATAAATAATGATCAGTAAAAGATTCAGCATAGTATTGAACTTCTGTACAGCCGACCACACCGTTACCGCTGAACGTAGCAGTATCGACAGTGCATGGTATTGGACGTCTTCATAAGGGTTGAAGACGTGTGCTTGGGGTAGTTTCTCGTCTGGCTCCTCTTCATCGTCATTGCCCTCATGTTATACGCCGCTATCTCTTCGATTCATCCGTGCATGACCAATTATTCCTTCTATAGTTGTCTCCCATTTTACGTCAACGTTGAAGCAGGCCTCACAATCTTTTTCTTAAACGTTTGCTTACTTTATGATGAATTAGTGCAATTTTTTTATTGATCCTAGTAAAATTATCGTACCGAACCGCCTGGACAGAGAAATTAATCACTACAAACGAAATGATGATCACTTGAATGGGCAGATATTTTACATTTTGATACGTGAGATACGTTCCCAGTTATTTTCATCAGAACAACTGATTGGTTGTTACATTCATAATCAATGCAATCAGAATAATATGATGTAAATACAATATTATAAATATCGTGTAATACAATATTTTCGACTACCGCTGAAAAAGAGTTAAACTTAACCCAAACAGAACTCACACACATCAGTAAAGCATAGAAGAAAAACATGTCCAAGTGAAACTTTAATAAGAATATAAGGTCCAAGACAAAAGCAATGAATATAATGATATATATGAGATAATAGATCATCAATTTTACTTTTAAAAATCAGAGTGATGTATTTAAAAAAACTGTCATTTTTTCAAAAGATTTTCCTTTATATATTTCACAATTAAGTATTTCATGAAAGATTAAAGCTCAATGGAAACATATGACAGTTTAAAAATTTTATGTATCTGTAAATAATTCAGTTAATAATAAATATTTCTGCAATTAAACTGTTACTGCAGCTTAATGTATTATGCTGAAATAACCTGTTAATTTCTGTTATTATTTTTATTTCTATAATTAAATGTTTATTTAATAGCATAACGTACGTTCTCAAAAACAAATACTTATAGTTAAATAAACGAGTTTAAAGAAACACAATCAAAAAGTAAGTCCTAATTATTGAAAATTTTGAGACAATTTAAAAGAGAATAATTGATAAGAAAATATAATTGTAAAGAATATTTTTGGGAAACTTTTCTGGCTTCGTATTCTCTTAGAATTTCTGAATCCGAGGTTGGAACAAATACACGAAAGAAATCTCTTATTTCGCAGAACCCTACTTGGTTCAAGCAGAACCCTACTTGGTCACCGTAACTACCAACGATAGTATCTTCAGCCTCCAAACGTGGAGGCTATATTTCAAAGAAATCCTCCTGTCTTGCAAGAGGTACCATATTCATTTGCATAAAGAAGCTATGAAAGGGATGGGGAGAATCAGCTGTATGATACATTACAGCAGGGACAAAAGAAAGAATACTAAAAAAAGGTCCTTTTTTCCTGGAGGTGGTTGAAACATATACGTTACTTCCTAAACTGTTGTTTAAATCTTGGACCATTATCTTCTTTGCCTGTGGTTCCCTTCCAGCACAATAAATGAAGTCGTTGGACAGAACTGAGGTGACTTCAGTCAATTCCGGATGGCAACAGTGCCTTTTTTGTCTAAAATATTCTGAAGCCATTCTGGGTGATTCCGCTGCCAGAACACTTTTCGAGGGAGGTAGTTTATCATGAAACAAGGAATAGAATTTCGGTTTCTTCTAAGAAAAGTATGTTCTTTTGTTATTTATTTGAATAATTTTTTCAAATCTTAATTCTTACACTAGATTCAGCGTTTGAACTTCAATGATCAACCAGATGTTTCTATTTTGAAAGGTTTTATGCAATCGCTTGAAGAAAAGCAGGATGCTTAGGTTGTAGTTTTAAGACAAGTATCTATTTGCAAATAGTCAAATAGGAAATGTTAATAAAAACTTTTGTTAGAAGAGACTTTGAATCTAAAATTTAGATACAGCTATCGTAAGAGTTTCATTTTTCTTGTTTTACCATATTCTGTGAATTGATATTAAAATATTTCTAAAAACTGTTTCATATTTTATAAATTGAAATATTAAATATTTTATATTTTAGACCTATATACACTAGTGTGCAAAACTTAAGCAATAATGCAAATTTTAAGCAGATAGACATGAAATTGCAGAAAAGGAGTTCTTGCGATCAGTACAATGAACACGTAATTCAAGAGAAATGTCATGCGTATGCAAATATCAGGAACAAAACGTCACAGGCGACGTGACGCAAAACACGTGCGGAAGGCGCGCGCAGCTCAACACTTTAATAAAAGGAAGGACGGAGACGCAATTAAAGACATTCGCTGCAAGTGCACGTGAGTTAATTCGTGAAATATGGCTAGCAGAAATCACCTGGACGATTTCACACGTGGAAGAATGATCGGAAAGCTGGAGGAGAGGCGTAAAGTGGCGTATGTAGCTGAAGAGTTCGGAATCAACATAAGTGTCGTTTCGCGCGCTTGGAAAGCCTTCCAAACCACAGGCACAGCTGTGAGAAAGGTTGGTGGTGGCCGTCCCAGGAAAACAACTGCAGTGGATGACCGACATATCGTCCTGCAGGTGAAAAGAACCCGAAACCAGTCAGCTAGCGCCATTGCTCAGCAACTGTGTGCAGCAACGGGGCGACAAGTGTCGCGTTTTACTGTGTCCAGACGCCTTCACAAAGGTGGCCTATTCTCCCGCCGTCCTGAACGCTGCATCCCTTTGACAGTTTCCCACCGGCGGCACCGTTTAGAGTGGTGCAGGGAGCACAAAAACTGGACATCTCATCAATGGAGTCGTGTCCTCTTTACAGATGAGAGTCGTTTTAGTGCCACAAGCGATTCCCAAAGCCAGTTGATTTGGAGAGAGGTCGGGACACGGTTTCCTCCCAGTAACATCACGTAAAGAGACCGTTTCGGTGGTCTTGGAGTTGTCGTCTGGGGAAGCATTATGATGAACTGGCAGACTGAGCTCCACGTGTTCGACAGAGGTTTTGTAACTGGAGATCGCTATTGTCAGGAGGTGATCCTTCCCCATGTGCATCTGTTCCGAGGTGCCACTGGATCAGACTTCGTATTTATGGATGACAATGCATGGCCACACAGGACTCATGCTGTTGAGCCGCTCCTGGAAAGTGAAGATATCACTCGAATGGACTGGCCGGCGTGCTCCCCTGATTTAAATCCGATAGAACATGTGATGTGGGATGCTTTGGGGAGACGCCTTGCGGCACGATTACATCCTCCTGGGAACACCCGACAACTTAAACAGATGCTGATTGAGTAATGGGCACTCTTACCTCAAGAACTGTTGGACAATCTGGTGCTGAGTATGGAGAGACGGTGCGAAGCAGCCATTGCAGTAAGGGGAGGGCATATCCCATACTAAGGAACATCTGCTTGCTGCTCTTCCTCTTGGACAGACAATCCTGTGTAACGATACTATGAGTTCAATAAAGCCTTTTTTTGTTTGATTCCATACTGTATGCATTGTATTCATTTCTGCGCAACTATGCTTTCGTCATTCTTTCAGAACAAAATGCTGTATCTCATTTCTGAATTTCATGTCTCTCAGATGATTTCTCGTGAAGTTATGGCAAAAAACATACCTGTTGCTTAAGTTTTGCACACCAGTGTAGATATAAATAATTATATCATTCTATTTAGAAACATAATTATAATTGTAAACAATTCCTTTTAAGGGGAATAAGAGGCCTTTATATTTTTTTATCATAAATGACCCAATTGCAAAATTTACTTATTCTGAAATATACGAAATTAAACTCTTAAGCAATTGTAAGAAACATAATGTGCTAACACTTTCACATGTCTGAAAGAAGAAGAAAGAAATGCTGATCATATAATTTTACAAATTTTCTCCGGCAATCAAGCTTCGATGTCATATTTATTCGGAATTATTTATTTAAAATAATTGTTAAAAGGTATTTCTCAATGTTGTGATGGAGAATTATTAAAAATTGTACAAACTTCCTAACTCCATTGCATCATTTGTCAATGGGATTAAGTTAATAAAACAATTAATCCCTGGTTTCATTCGTACTTGCGTGATTATTTCGTCGTTAAATCTGTTCATTAGAATGCATATATTACTGCATTTTAGCGTCCGTCAAAGACTATGGGTGACTTAAAAAGTTGTCTAAAATATAACTTAAAAATGCAGACATTTTTAAATTTTCTGATTTATCATTTAATATTCTGCTCTTCTGCTCACTATTTCATACGATTTCACTTAATACGTATTTGATACAGTTACGTAAAGTCGATTATTGACGAAATTACCAAATATTGATGGCATGAAACTTTCTTTTAGGTAGGTGACTACGTTGAAAATTTGATTTTAGACGAATTACCAAATATTGATGGCATGAAACTTTCTTTTAGGTAGGTGACTACGTTGAAAATTCGATTTTAGACGAATTACCACATATTTTTAAGTCAATATTCATAACTTATGAACGCTTTCTTTATTAAATTATTTGACTTCTTTTTTCAAATTGATTTTTTGGAAGTTAAATTGATTTTAATATTTGTTTAATACATATTTCAATCCTATTTCACATTCTTAAATGCTGTTTCTTCACTGTGAATATTTTGGGAAAATCATGTTTTAAACCGTAAAACCTCAAAAATTAAATTCTAATACATTTTTACTATTCAAACTTGGTGCAATAATTGTTCAGTATATTCTGCAGCTTCTGAACTAAAAAATAAACAGTCCACTCATTTAGAAAGATTTTGTCGTTGTTTTAATGTTTCACATTCTAAAAAGAGCTGAAAATTTCATGTAATTTATCGGTCGTGCGTCAATATTTAAAGTTTGGATAGAAATCAACTTGCTTTTCTTACTACAGAAATAAGTTCTTGAACTATTTTCATGATTTTGAACTAATCATTTACTAAATTTCTAAACTAGAAGATTTTTAATTTTTTTTTTATATTCAAAACCACATTTTTTCAGTATTTTAAAAACACTTTTGATCTTAAATGGTATATTTTTATTTCATAATGACATTTTTTTAATCCATTTTACTACAAATTCATAAATATAAATATTTTATAGAATTTTTCAAAAACTCCATTCCGAACGTTTGAAACGTCAATATATTGATTTAAATTTATAATGCAATTGCAGACATTTTAGGAAAACTAAATAGTATCTTATTAAAGAGGTAGATAGATTGTATTAATATTTGCATATTTTAATTGTTATAAAAACCTCTTTGAATGAAAATAACATATTTTTCGAAGTATACTATCTTAATTATCACAATTCAAAACTACAGTTAAAAATTAAAGCATACTCTGTTAAAAAAATTAAAATTCTGGAAACACATAATCATAAAAGTTCGCGCAATCACGGCATAAATTTCAGACTGCAGCTAAACTTTAAGCAATTTATTTTCAAAAATTATGGGATATTCAGATAAAACGAATTTTATTTCACTGAATAAATATCACGATTAATTTTTTTAAAATAAAAAAAGTAAAATATAATTCAAAAAAGTAAAATATAATAATAAAACAGTAATTACATATTCCTAAGAACCTCGGTTTGTAAAAAAAGAGAAGTTAGAAAGTGTAAAAAATTTTTGGAAATCTTTTTTTTAAATTTAATATTGCATAATTATGAAGAAAATATTTTTAAAAATAAATATTAAAACATAAACCATAACCAGCAGCCACTTCAATCAGCACCCAACTTGTTCTGTTTCTTCAGTCAATCGATTTTGCCTAAATTCATTAAATGTTAAAGAGATGCAAAAATAAAAACCTTTCGGTTATCATTCAAAGATTTTTCAAGGAAAATGACTCATTTAAAAAGTGTGACGAGATAAATTAAGACAGCCCACAATTTTTTCGTCCCTAAATTGATTATTCCAGATAATTTATCTTTTCCGGTAGTAAATTTCGGAAATATTTTTTACAACATTTATTTTATTTTCTATTCATGATCCGCAAAGGTTCTCGTGTAGTATACGTATTAAATTTCATAATGAACTAAGTTTATGAATAAATTAAATTAAGTCAAGCAACCAACTTATTTTTCTCTACTGTCAATTTTAAGTGTTAATCAAAAAATACTCGACGATATTTTTATAATTACATTCTCAAAATTAATTTTTATTTACTAAAGCGCAGTCAATAATATTAATGGCTTTATAAAGATTAGAAATTAGTTTATGTAAAGTTCCATCAATAAACAATATAAGACGTTACACAAATTATTTGTATTTTTCTTATAACAAAAACCATGATTTATTATAAATGATTTAAACTTATGGCGTTTTATAACAATTCACTAAAGTCGCTTTAACATAAAGAATATTAAAAATAGCTTTTATGTTTAAATTGAATCAGTTTCATCCAATGATTTTATTGGATAAATTATTATACCAGTATACAAAGTGCATGTTTTGTTTTAATTCTTGAAATTTGATCTTAGGCAAAGGCGACGAAATTAAGCAATTATGCAAAATGAAAAAAACCCCGCTGATTTACCTTATGTAGTCGGCAAACGTTTGCAGAAATTTATATGTTAAGAAATAAAAATATTACATTTATGTACCATTCTTGTTTAAAAAATTTCAAATTCAATAAAAGGCTATTTGGAATTCATATAATTAGGTAAACAGTTGAGAATTGTATCAAGAGTTAGTTTTTCAGATATTGAAATTTTAAAATACCCCCTTAGTTCATTCGTTAATAAATTTTCAATCAAATTCATGTCGATGTGGTGTATTTTAGACTTTATGCAATAATTACAAAGAGTAACAATTCCTATGTAAAAAAAAACTAATAAAGCTTCTAGTATGTTAATTTTGTAGAAATGCGACTATTATATAGAGTTTAGAAAGCTTGTTCGAATTGTTTTCACTGATACTGGTACAGAATATATTCGTTTGTTTATGCTTGTGCAGTCGATCAATGACTGTTTGAAAATTAAATATAAAATGAGTTGTGTGTCCCTAATTCCTGTTGATATTATTTGTCAATGTATGTTTTTTTTTCTGTTTCATTTTGCATTTGATATGCCATTTCCCTTCTTTGTTTTGTAATCTTATAAAGGTTTTAATCTTTCCCCGGAAGAATATGCTTAAGAAATTACCAAATAAAATCAATTATGACAGACAGTTATTATTTTCAATTTGGATTTATGTTAAAGATTAGTGTATGGGAAGCATTTTACTCATTGGAGGATTCTGTGCACAGGCAGTGTAAAAAAATTTTAGATTTTGTATTTTATGATGTCCATTTCTAGCAATTTTCTTCAACAATTTTGGAACGAAATAAAATTAAAATTAACCAAAATAGTTTTATCAATAATGCATTCAACTTTCTGTGTTTGGATAATTTCTCTTTGTATTCCCAAAATATTTTCAACAGTTTAAAATATTTTTCAATGAGTTCATTTAGTTCAAAATTGGACAGATATCTACCATTAGATGCTAAATCTGTGTACCGACTTTTTTACAGCTATTCGTTTCGTAGTTATCGTTTTGACTTATATTCGAACAGTCGGACAGATAGACAGACATCTTCTGAAAAGATTTTGCTCAAAATTCGATAGGAAACTAAAAATTTAGTGTAAAAGCCATGTACCAAATTTCAGTCGTCTAGCTCAAAATGTTTTTGAGTTATCTTTGTTACATATAGACATAATGCCAAAATTGTGTTTCTGAGCTCTGGGAAGTATGTCTAAAACGTAGAGATTCATCAAAGTCTTTTTCGTTGATTACAATATGTTCTCCATACTTCATATAAGAGAAATTACTGCGTTTTCCAGACCTACAACTTCTTGATAGGAAAGAGTTTGAGGAATAAAATTGCATTAGACAAAACAGAAAAGCTTTTGGTAAAACAGTGGAAGTGTTCCGTTTACAAAGTTGGAGCGATATACTGTATCACAATAAAATCATATTTGCATTCAATCCAATACATATATACATAAAGATAGAAAAAAATAAAACTAAATATAAGTCAGAAAGTTTATGTCCCTATTAGGCAGAAAGCATTCGATATTAACAAAACCACTGCCAAAAGCAGCCAATAAATTGTGAAACCCTGAATATTGATTTCCTTTCTGACAAGTAATGCAGATTGAAAAATGGGCGGAAAGTAAAATGTCTTTTGTAAGAACATCAATGACACATGCTCTTTTAATATCTAGAATGTTATGCTTCGCTGATATGTTTATTTAAAATCTGAACATAGTGTTTCTTTTCTATAATAAATGAGTGATTTTCCCTGATCGCAAATGACATTCCTCCCTGAAAACCTTTTAATGATTTCAGTCATGTTTGTAAGTGTCTATGAGTGATTTAGACTATTAAGTAGGATCGAAGAACTTGAATGGGAGGTAGGGAGATATGGGTTGTGTCCTCTTCTTTATAGTATTATTTAATAATTCGTGAGCCGATGTGCTACAATCGGGGTATCTGAAAGAGATTTTCTTTCATTGAAGAAATATATTAATGAAAAATAGTTCCTTCGGCAAGTTTGCCAGGAAAGCAATATGGAATCTAACTCTGAGTTCTACTTCAAGTATTAAAGAATCGCTGTAAAGTTGCGTCAATCAACAAAATAGCACAGCTATCTCCTTTATCACCTGTCCTGGAGTCATGAACAAGTTTTAAAGCGTATTCCAAAATTAAAGCAAGATTTGAATTTGCCACCATTCGTGAAGTAAAGTATTCGCAACCCTATTAAGAAAACCATTAGACAGCTGATAGTTTAAGGTTAGTAAAAATGGAGCATTACACGGTAGAGCAACTTGCTTTCATTATTGAACAATATTTCAAAAATAATGGCAGTTCGGTGGCTACAGTTCAAGCTAAATCGTGTGATTTAACACCATTGTATTTGTTTTTAATGGGTTATTTGAATACAAATGTCTATACCAACAATACCACAAGCAAGCGTGCATTGAAGGAGGAACTTCAACGCTGCATCAAAAAATGCATCCATATTTATACAAAATGGTCATGGAAAATTTCTACAAAAGAGTATGTATGTGCCAGAAAAGCCGATGAGGCCATTTTTTCTATGTGTTATTCCATACATAACCCTATCATCTGTACTTTACGATTCAATGAAAATATAACAATTTAAAGATAAAAACTGTTTTTTATTTAATTCAAATCTTGTCTCATACGTTGTTCTATCGTGTAACTTTCCATATTTACTAACCCTAAACTATCAGTTATCAAATGTTTTCAAAAGGGTTGCAACACTTTACTGCACGAATGGTGCCAGATTCAAATTTTGTGTTAGTGTTGGAACACCCTTTATTAAACAAATGAGATAAGAATCGTCAATCAGTACATTTAAATAGCTTTATAAACTCCTTAACTGCAATTCCTTATGTTTTAGGTCATTTTAAAATATATTTCCTTATAAATTATACCGCTTCATGAAATACGCACATATTTAAAATGTTTTAATAAGACTTTTCCATTAATTTCAAGAATACTAACCATACTAAAGTAACTTATTCCCATGATTCACAATAACTTAATAAAACTCTGAGTTTAAAGAGATACTTTGTATTCATTGATGTACCTCACGTTTCCTTTGCATTAAACATTCATTTGCTCTTTTAAGATTAGAAATTTAACTTCCATAGTAATGTAAACTATTAACTAGGCTTTCGGCGATGAGCTGAAAGTTTTTCACAAAAGTTAATCTCAATACTTTTGTGTAACCATGGTTTGTCTTCTGACCAAATTAAAATCACACTGATTAAGGAAAACCTTTGCGGACTTTTATTCTACGTAATGGCTGGAGGAAATATTACAGTTATTTAACTAATACTAGCAATATGCGACTTAAAGGAATTCTATATATATTTTATTGCGCAATTTGTATATCAGTTCCAGACCACGATTAACAAACACATAGTATTTCTCGAATAATAGTTATTGTTTAATGTATCATTTTAGTTTTACGTAATAGCCATAGTTCCAGATATTGGCTTTATTTTGACTTCTTTTAGGCTTGCTTTATCCTCTTACTTCTTCTGCTTTTACATAAATTGAGCTCTTCGTCAAGCCGAAGCTCATTTAAAAGGTCTTATATTTAAGAAACAAATTTTTTGAAGTACAATAATAATTCTTAGAATTATGGGGAAAAAAAAACTCCTGACCTCAAGCTCAAAAATAGATTCCTTTTCATCTAGTTAGGCTTAACACGCAGAACGAAGAATATTCAATCAAATCCCGTTTCGAACCCACAGCTTTCAACTCTTCAAGCCAAGATTCTACCACGAGACAGGGTCGCGGTCGCCTGGTGGTAAGGTCTCATCTTTGGGACCAGAAGGCTACAGATTCGAGACCCGATTACACCGAAGAACCATCGTGTAATCAGGTCTTCTGCACATTAAATCCGTCGGGGGGATGTCCTCCCGCTGGTATGGTACGGAAGTTTGGAGAGGAGAGGGGATGCCAGCTCAGATGTCGTCCTAGTCGTCTGACCGTGGTCCAAAATTACGATGTCCATCCCAAAATAGCCTTAGTGTTGCTCTAAAGAGGGGTGTTAAGATAACTAAAACTAAACAAAGTCTACCATGAGACTACCATACCTTCAGCGAACTTTCATTATTAAAACTTATAGAAGACGTTAGTTTCTATGTTTCTGTACGCCAGTAGGATTATGAAATATTAACTTCTATAGTATGGCAGATATCGAAAAAACTTTTAATTCAAAGGCTATTTATTATAATAAGGTTATTATGCTCCGAATTTGAATAATTTTCCAGTAATTAAGGAGTTTTAGGAAAATGAATATTTTAACTCCCCTTTCTCCGATTTTCATCTTGATGACTCATCTACGAACTCTTTAGAAATTTCACCTTCCTACAACATATCTCCCACCGGTCCAATCTAATCAAATTTACTCCATTTATGGTATTCAAAAGATGACAATTCCTTAACCTCTCGAATTTTTAACTTATAAATTAATTGGAATTACGTGTATAGCAATATACATATCTATCATTATAATGCCAAAGTAAAAGTGCATATTTTGTTGTTGGAGAATATATGCAGAAATTTTCTAGAAATAGAATCACCAGAAGTATTTCAATAAATAGATATCCTAAAAGAGATCAATTTATAACCCAATTACTCTGTTTCTCGAATGCAATTTTCGGAGAATTCAGTTGCAAATTGCATTCTGTTTCTTTGCTAAAGGAATTGCAATTATAAAGACAAGAATTCAGGCTTCATTCATCATTATTGTGAGGACATACTTAATTCTTATAACATATGAGGGATAAGTGGTCGGCTGTACACAGGAAGTATATGTAGGATATTAATATAAAAAAATGCTACAGAAAACAATTGCTTATGCCACAAGAACACTAAGGAATAGAATTCCGATCTATTGAGTCTTATTGAACGTAAAAATTAGAATAGACTTAAAGAAATTCTTTTTCAAATTGCGCGAAATTTCTTTAAATATACGACATTTAAAAAAAAAAAGGCAATGATTTTTTTTTTTTTTTGGAAAGTGATGCCTTAAAAGAGATAATATTTAAAAAAATTATAAAAATGCCTATACTTATATTAAGATAAATCTATAAATTTAGGCCATTTAATCAAACTATTCAAACTACATTATAAAAAAGGCAAACTACTATTTTATTAAAATCAAGCAACTTAATTACTCTATTTTAGAAAATAATAATAGGAAAAATTTTAAATTTTAACTTTGAAAAACGATAATGGATCTTTTAATCTTGTAAATGGAAGTAATAGTAAAAGAATAAATACATAATTTTTGCGCAGTTTAAACTGTGTTATTTTTTACAATTGCATCGAATCTATGAAAGAGATT